>PVJH01004402.1:0-126032 GCA_004026705.1 Nesogale talazaci
CATATCTATGACCTCACTAAATGACAGTTCTATCTACAGATGGGAATTTTATTCACTTTAATTCATATGAGATTCCCATAAGTCTCTATACTTCCTTTAACATATATTAAAGTTTTCAACTGGAATGGCAGTGTTTTTTAAGCATTGTACATTTTGATTCCAGTCTTTTCCAAATTCTGGGAAAATATTTCATCTAAAGTCATTGAAGAATTAGATCTGGTACATTTTTGTTCTGAAACAAAATGAGAAACTTTCAGTTACAATTACAATGAATTGTATGAATGTTTTGGTTTTGTTCTGCTGCATTTTTAGTGACTTTTGTCAATCTTCCGGTACACAGTGAAGGGCCATGAGTATCAGAAGGAAATCAATATAGCCATAATATCATAAAATGAAAAGGACAAAGACAAAGAAATAATGCAAATAATGCAACCTATTCCAATTACAGCAATGCATTGCTATGATTATGTTTACAAATATAAAGGGGCTTCAAACAGTACAAATTGGAAATGCATATTGTTAATGTAATAGATTTTTTTCAAACCAACCATTTGAAATGCCCAAATAGCAGTCTTTCCTGGACACTCCCTGTGGTGAGGCATTTGAAACCACTAGCACCTCTATAGAAGAACAAATGGGTTTTCTTCTCCAGGAAACAGTGACAGTCTTGGACACCCACAGGAGGTTGCCATGCCTCAGTCTTGTCTCAGTGGCAGTGAGTTTGGGTTGAGCTTTTTATTAGCCCTGGCAGTGAAACAGTTCAGTGTTGGGCTGTTATCCCCGAGGTCCACAGTGTGAAATCATCAGCAGATCCACTGGGGTAGTTCACCTGAGTTGGCAGAGTTCACACAGTTGTCTGGAGTTGGCACAGATTCCATAGCAATGTATTTTCTTGGTTTACTTCTTTTATTAGTCAACACATTCATGTTGGAATCCCCTTGTTTTGCAAAGAGGTTGCTCAGGTGACATTTGGAGGCTTTTTTTTTGGCTAATCATTCTCTAATGTATTATCACATCCTAGAGTTTGAGAACTACAGAAACAGGTAAAATGTGAGTATCAAATAATCTTCACTCTGGAGTGGGCATGCAGACCCTACCATGAAGCATGCAAGAATGAGGACAGGATGGACACATGGAAAGAAGTATGAAAAGCAAAAGCCACAGTGTCGGACACAACCAGAGCCGAAATGACCCACTCCTTGGAAGTGAGTGTGGCAAAGAACAGGTTGGGGAGAAGAGCCAGCGTGTCACAACCACATGGAGAAAAGCGGGCAGGAAGGAAGAGAAAGGGAGCCATTCCAGCCCACAATGCTCAGAAGACGAAGCACCTGTGGAGACATAATGGGTAACAGATGGGTCTGGGCAAACAGCAGCAGGACATGTCATAGCATACAGAGACAGAGGCCATTTGGGAATCACATGGTAGGGAAGCAATGCAACTTAATCCCCCAAAATTGACCAAATCAAGAAAGGAGCACTCCTGCATGGACAGGTGGGAGGAGAGAACTGGACCAACCGTTCCTGGGGAACATGGGCAGGGTGGGGGCAGGAGAGGCCAAAGACAGGCTCAGGGATTGGGGACTAACAATGGGTCTGAAATTGGTGTTGAAGAAGGTGTGGCAGGGCAGGTAAGGCTTAAGTAAGGTTAATGTAACTGAGAGGAAGTACTGAAACTCAAATGAAGACTGAGGATGATAGTGGCACAAGAGGAAGGTAGAAGGAAATAGATGAAAGAACTAGAAAGCAAAGGACACTTTCAGAAGTCTAAACATAGTCATGTACATATGCAAAAATGATTATTGATGATAAGAAGGAAATAAATCCAGGTACACCTGTTTATAGATTTAGTACTAAGGTAGGAGATAGACCTTGAACCCCCATCCTTGTATTGAGATGCTCCCTCAATACAAGAACACTTTGTTCTATTAATTGGGTATTCCGTGGTGCTCACTGTCCCAATAGGAACACTGAAGTCAAATGGGTGCATAAGCAAATGTGGGGAAGAGAGCTTATGGTACCCAGCTATCACAGGATATAGTGTCAGGGATCTCAAAAACTTGAGGATAAAAAAGGGCCATCAAGTTGAGACATATTCAAGCCCACATGGAAGAGACGCACCAACCAGTATGACCACGAGGTATAGAAAGGATCTGGTCTCAGGCATCAAGCAGAACAAATCCATATCACTGTGTGCTCACCCCACTGAGGAAATATGGGGGCATAAGCAAGAGTGTTGAAGAAATCTGAATGTGGCCAACCATCAAAAGATGTAGCATCTGGGAACTTAAAAACGTGTAGGGCTGAGCCCTGGTGGCGTAAGTGGTTGCGTGTGGGACTGCGGCCTGTGGACTCAGTGGTTCAAATCCAGCTATGGCTCTCAGGAGCAGTGCTGGGTAGCTCTCAAAACCACCAAAGGGCAGTGATGTCCCCACAAAAACAAATAAACAAACAAAAAAACCCTTGAGGGTAAACAAGCAGCCACATAGTTCAGGAGCAAAAAAGCCCATCATAGAGGAAGCACACCAGCTTGTGCGACCATGAAGTGTGGAAAAATCAGGTATCAAAGAACAAAAATTATATCATTATGTGCCCACCCTCCCAATATGATCACTGAGGACAAATGGGTGCAGAGGTTAACAGAGTAGATGAAGCTGATGGAGTCCAGCTACCAAATGAGAAAGCAGCTGGGGTCTTAAAGACTTGAAGGTAAATAAACAGCCATCTAGTGCAGAGGCAGCAAAGCCCACATGGAAGAAGCACACCAGCCTCTGTGATCAAAAGGTGCCAAGGGCAGTGGATATGAAGCATCATAGAACAAGAATCACATCACTACGAATGAGGGGGAGAGCAAGGTGGGAACTCAAGGCCCATTTGTGGGCAATTGGACATCCCCTTACAGAGGAGTTGTGGGGAGACCAGTCAGTCAGGGTTCATTGAAGTAGCAATGACACATATAACTTTCCTCTAGTTCTTGAAGTCTTCCTCTGCACAACTATCATGATCCCAATTCTACCTTGCAAGTGCAGGCATACTGGAAGAGGTACACTGGTAGAGATGGGAACTGAAAATAAGGGTAACCCAGGACAGATGAATACCTCAGGGCCAGTAGTGAGAGTGGAGTTACCGGATGGGTAGAGGGAAGGTGGCATAGAGGGGGGGGGGGGTCAATTACGAGGATCTACACATAACTTCCTATCTTGAAGATGGAAAACAGAGGAGTAGGTAAGAGGAGATGCCAGGCAGTGTAAGATATGACCAAGTAAAAATGATTTATATAGTATGGAAGGTTGGTAGGGTAGTGGGGAACAGGGAGGAAGGGGAAAGAATAAAAGTATTTTATGAAGCGCTCAAGTGGAAAAGCAGATATTTGGAGAATGATGGTGGCAGCAGGCATGTGAAGGTGTTTGGCACAGTATATGTATGCATGTATTGTGTTAAGTGATGTATGAGCTCTCAATAAAATGATTCAAATAAATAAATAAATACTCTTCACTGTGTGCAATCACACTTCAGAATTCCTTTCTCCCTTCATTTGTGGCAGAACATTTCTTCCATTTTTCCGCTATCTGAAGGAGAGGAAATGCAGTTTTCCATTCCCTTCATTGCTCAGGTTTCTTTTTGAAAAGACCTTCATTAATCAAAGAATAGTCCTATGTATATATTTCCCGAAATTTAGTTTATTCATCTGAATCAAATCAACTTTACTTGTTAACATTCTGATTTCCATGAAGCTACAAGGTCGGCCACTACTTTCCTTTGCTAATTTGAGTTTGGTTCTTATTCTGTCCTAATTTGTTAAATTTATTTTTTCCTAATTTTTTAAAGATTTTTACTTAGCATCATGATCAGACTACTACATTTAGCAATAAATAGTATGGGTAGAAAAAAAAGAAAATTACTTTAAAATCCTTGGTTGGAAAGCTTTCGACATTTTGTGAAATCATTTATTGGACACTCATATAACTCTTATCACTATACATATATACATATATTGTGTCAAGCATATTTGTGCATGTCATCATCATTTTCAAAGCATTTTCTTTTTAGTTTAGCCCATGGTATCCATTCATTTTTCAACCAAATGAGCTGTTTAAGGTTGTAAAACTACTTTGAGATTTACATTTCCATGGACTCACATTTAGCATCATTTATTTATTCAATAAATTTCTGCTTACCCCTTATTTATTAATCATTAACTATAGACTGAACATTCAAGTCCACAGAAGAGATTGAGGGACAACAAAAGAAAATTTAAAAAAAGAAAAGTTTTTCTCTTGATTATATATTTATGACTGGGGAGTGAAATGTACATGGTATATTGCTTTTAAAATAAATTCAATAATACAATGATTAAAAAGGAATATAATGGCAATAAAATGTTCAATTCAATGAATATTAAATTGGTAAATAGTTAGAGTGGCATGTCCAATAAAAAAGAAAAGAAAAAAAATGCTGTCTATTTAAATTTTTCAAATATGGGAACACTGAAATATATGAATACTCATTTTATTTCTTTCATTATATTTTGTGCAAATATGGAAATAGAAGATGTATTTTGAACCAGAAAAGTAAACACAAGCATAAAATGAATTAAAATAAGTTGAACAACAAAAACACTACAGTATGTGTTAGGGCAACAAAAATACTGCAAGAGAAAACCTGAGTGCTACCTGTTCTCAAATCTGGAGTTAATGTGTTGGTTTTGGGAAACTATTTGGTCTCTGCATTCCATTTATTAGTTTACACAACAAATGAGCTGGTTTATGTCAATGATCTTCAAATCATAGCTTCAAAAATTTCAGATTTTGATGCTGTAAGAAATAATTGCATTTAAAAGGAAGAAAGTCATTATAAACAATATGAATCTATCCATCATTAATCAGACTTGCTGTCCTTTTAAAAATACATATTATTTAGTGAATAATGAACACTAATTTAAAATAAAGCATTACTACTAAAATAAGACATTAATTGGTATACAACTTCATGCTTCAAGTTCTCTTATGGCATGACATTCAGTGTAGAAAGGTTATAATGAATTTCAATGTCTATCTTTGTTTTATAGTGTAATGACCTCTTTATCTCATTCACTTCTCTCTGCATTGACATACTGAGAAGTGTTTTAGCATGAAATATATAAAAAATAACATGGTCTCTGACATTTTTACCAACAATAATCTGCTTTTCTTAAGTCAACATCAAAGTTTACACTCCCAGAAGGTGCATAAAGAAGTAAAGAATCCAAACTCACCCTTTGTGATGGAGATAGGAACAGTACATGGACCAGCCTTGGACATCTAGGTTATGAAGAATAAAGATAAAGATCTATAGAGAATAAATTAGGAGTATAAAATAAACAAAAGCTATATAGGAAAGAGACATTTCTGAAACTCCAAATGATTCATCTATAAAGAATCAAGGGGTATTAAAGAGAAATAAAAGTACATTGTGAGTGATAGGTCTGTTCAGAGATTATGATGGCTTTAGGATGAGATATCCATCTATGCTTGCAATAAATAGTAACAGATAGGCACTACATCAGAGAGTTGAGACACAGCAATTAAATACCCAGCTTCATTCTGTTCTCATAAAACTAATTGTGTAGGATTGTGCTATACATAAGACACTAACCCATGGGTCTAATTAAAATCAAATTAATTAAAAAAGTAAGATTAATAATTCAGTGGCTTGGTCACATTGTGTGACCCTTGTAAGTGCACAATAGTCACTCATGGCTAATGGCTACTCTTTTGGGAAGTAGAAATAATAGGATATTTCTCTCATTGCAGAAGGTTCTATTATCATCTAAAGAAAAAGCCATGTAAGCGCAAAGCTAAAATTTACTGTGGTAATGACAAAATATAATGAAATTCTCGAGTTTTTGGAGAGTATATTAATGTGGTTGTCGTTGTTGTTAGTAGCTGCTATTGATTCCGTTCCTAGTCATAGAACAGATGGAAGCGCTGTCAGTCCCATGCCATCTGAGCAATGGTTTTTATGTTTGAACCCATTGTTGCGGTCACTATGTCATTCTTTTAATTAAAGTTTTCTTCTTTTATACCGCTTCCCTGCCTCAGCATGTACACTGTCTTCTACACGGTCTGGTTTCTCTTGACAACATGTCCAAAGTACTTGAGACAAAGTCTTGCCATCTATACCTCTAAAGAGCATTCTGTCTATAATTTTTTTTCAAGATAGAATTTTTATTGTTCTTTTGGCAGTCTATGGTACTTTAAATATTTGCCACCCATCCCACAGTTCACATGCATCAATTTTTCTTTGTCTTTCCCTATTCAACATCCCAAAGGCTCCATGACCTTCGACTTTATGGGCCTCATGCCACCATAGTGAATTCCATTCCAAGAAATCCAGTCCTCTTTATTCACATTCAGAGTGCCTTTAGACCCAAGGACTTTATTCTCTGGCAGTGTCTCTGACAACGCTCTGCTTTAGTTTAGACTTTCAGTATTTGACAATACTTTGAAGCTATATATATGGTTGACCAGTGTGGCCAGGGGTGGAGCACATCCTTGAAACCAAAGATTCCTGACAACTGAGCCTTCCTTATCTAGGAGACATCTTTGGCACAGGAAGACCCAGAAGCAGAACCAGGAGTGACCGTGTTGGACAGAACAAAGTACTACCTGTTTTATCACCAGCCTCAAAATTGTTATGCCTTTGCAGTCCTTTTTTTATACTTCTTTTTTTATGTTTTTTTTTTTTGGGGGGGGATCACTGCTCTCCAGTGGTGGGAGTAGGAGGCCCAGCCCCACTGCTGCAATTGAACCTCCGTCCCAGTGGGCCACAGTCCCATGCACAACCACTATGCTACAGGGGCTCAGCCCTGCACTTTTTTTTTTAATCATTTTTTTGCATCACTGCCCTCTGGTGGTGGGCTTTACACTCTTTACTCCTCTGCTGATTGCGATGTCTTACTCTAGGGACTGATCTCACTTGATAATTTGTCCATAGTAAATTAAAAGAATTGTTGAAACCTCACTTCTAAAAGGCATGGTGGTTGTACTTCTTCAGAGACAGACGTGTCCATTCTCTGGAAGCCTACTTAACAACTTAACAATTTTCCCTAGCACCTTCATCCATTCATGTTTAGTCTTCATGATATACTGTCCATCTCTTCCATTCATTTGAGGGTATTGCAATGAGCTTTCAGGGCACCTTAGTCTGCACAGTGACTCAACTAGTAGCAATGTTGCTAATTTCTGCTCTTAAAAATCATAAAACTTGATTGAGACAAAAATCAAAGTAAAGTGGGAGAAATCAGCAGCTTTTATTTTAGTTTTGCATATATATATTTGAAACCTTCCCTCTGATTCTTTTGACCTCTTTTTTTTAACTAGCAAAACTTTTCTCACCAATGATTATATGGAAAAAACATGAAATTTTGGCTTTTAGATTAATGTATTTATTTAAATAAATATTCACTCTGCTTGTGTGCTAGATACCTTAGTAGTACACCCTCTTTTACTTCTGAGACTTATCTTGAAAGCAAGCATGACATACATTGAAAAATATATTAAGAATTAGTATGTAAATTATAAAATATACTTGATGACTATTAAGGTATGTTAGAGGCAGACACTCCTGCTTATTAGAGATCCAAACTAACACAACATCATCTCACATACTATTGCAGAGTGTAATTCATGGAATATAAAACCAATCATTGCACTGGAATAATGACCAATCAGCAAGCAGTGGTCAAGGTGAAATGAAAAACAGGAAAAAAGGCTGAGGAACGTCACTGGGATCCACCCCCTGATGTCAATAAAACTGGAAGACTCACTTCATGATTGCAGCTCCTGTGCTTTTAAAATCTTTGTTTTACTTGACTTTTCTGTGTGGCTTCCTGTGGCCCTCATGTATTCATGATGTCAATTTCATGATTGGGATGTAGGGGTGGAGTCTAACCTGTTAATCCAGAGATAGCCAATGAGTAGCCAATGAGCCCTCTGTGTGGGTATGGTTTTCTTCTAAGAATTCTGGCAAGACTCATGGTATTTCCCAATTGGAGAAGAGAGACTAGACTGAGTCTGCGAGACTATGATGACAGCATGCTGATAAATTCTGATTCCTGGAGATGGGAGGAGCCGGAAGAGAAGCCATCAGAGATACCCATGCCAGCGCTGAGATGCTTCCACCATCCTGGATGTTGTTGATGGAACCTGAACCTTGGAAAGGAAGAGCCATGGGGAAAGCCCTGTCAGCGCCAGGACGTGAATCGGAAGGAGACTTTATAGACTGGTATCGAACATATGACTTTGAACTGGACTGGGTTGGGATGCTTTCTCAATGTTCCATCCCTCTTGTATATAAAACTTTCCCTTATATCCATATGCGTGTCTATGAATTTGTTTCTCTAGTCCACTCGGATTAACACACTTCCTCTCTTTTGGCATCTATTTGCTCTGGAGAAACATGTACATCCCCATAACGATGGTTGCCAAGTGCCATCAAATCGGCGCCTATGCACAGGGCCTGTATGTACAGCAGAGGGACACCCGGTCTAGCCCTGTGCCATCAGCACAACTGTGGTTATGTTTGAGCCCAGTGATGTAAGCATGGGGAGCTTCATTATAGAAGCTTTCAAAATTAGTATTATAGAAATTTAGATCAATCAATAATAGTTTGTGTTTTTATATAGACATTCAAGCTATTGAAGAAAATATAGCATGTATATTAATATATTTTATCTTTCTAAGTGTTAAAGTTGGAAATAGTAGGCAAATCTATTTTTGATATGAAAAGAGCAGACAGAATGCAAATATTTTGGGGTCAATTCCCCTAAAAAAATACCCAAATTGAACACTTTATCTTAGCCAAAAGGCCGAGAAGTGATAAGCACCCAAATTAGAAACAGTACCAATATTCCTTTTATAAATTTTAATTCCTTTTATAAAATTCCTTTTATAAATTCCTTTTATAAGTTATAATGGTTAAATAAACCAATTTAACTCAAAATTCTAGTTTGACTTGGATTTTTCTGGCGTTGAATTCAGAATATGTCTTAAGATATAGGGACATGGGGTGAGCCCTGCTGATGTAGTGGTTGTGTGGGTTGACGGTTCACATCCAGCAGCAGCTCTCCACGAGCAAGGCTGGGCCTCCTACTCCCACCAGAGCGCGGTGATGCCCCCCCAAACAAAACAAAACAAACAACAACAACAAACAAAATATAAGGACATGTTGGTGTTAACCAATGTGATTTTTGTTTGCTCCTCCTTTTATTTTCTTGCTTTTCAGTGACACACAGTCCTTTGGAAAATTTTCCATTAATGTAAAACCCAAGCTCTCCTTAAATCTCAACACTGTCAAGATTATGAAAGAAAATAGTATCTTCACTTTAATTTCAATTTCTGTCTTCTACATGTCTAGTAGTGCCTCAATGATTATTGTGTGTAAATTCCAGTGTCTAACCATCGTATTTTCATAATGTCACTCATTCTTTAATACTCATCTCAGACCTTTTCCTTTGTGATTTGAAAAAAAAAACACTCTATTCCACAGTTCATTTTACACACACTTTAATGTCATATGATACTCTTCTTCATATATTTACCACATATGAATAGGACGCTTATTCTATGCAAGGATCTAGATGGATTTCTTGAAATAAAGGTATATTCAGTTACGCAGAAATGAACATTGTAGAATCAGGTATTGATATACAAATATGAAGGCTGCCATATTATTAAGGCAAGGAGAAGGAAAACAGATGACTATCAGGACTGATAGCTATAGTTCACAATGATATTTGCAAATGAATTGACTCTTTAAAACATTTTACAAATTTAAATTGCACATTATTAAGAAGACTTGGAAGCTGTTTAGCCACAGAAGTTACAAAAAGTGTATCTACTAATATACCTCGACACTATATTTTAAAATACATGGTTGCCTGTGTGTGTGTGCGCATATATATGCAGAGCAAAGGATATAATATTTCAACAATCTCTACAAGTAACTACAAATATTGTTTTCATTCAGGCATCCTTTCTCATTTATTGTACCACAATTAACAGAAACATTTTTGCCTCTAACCTTTGAAGTTGCTATTGTCATATTTATGCCTCACTTATTCATCTTTAACAGAGCTCCATGGTAAAGCAAGCACGCTTCTTTACTAATTAATTACAATGTTGTTTGGTGCTAAGCACACTTCAACAGACATCTGGATTGAGTTTCAAGATATAAAAATTGATGGAATGAGTGTTTGGTGTTTTTCCCACCAAAATAGCTTAAGAATTTCTGGATTCTATTGATAAGTCAGTATTATGATCTCTTCCCCCACCCCCACCCCCAATTCTCCACCTCTTCTGTCCAGATTCTATAGAATCTTTTTACCTATTCTTCTTTTATGGGAACTTAGATTTGTTGTTCAATAATAATAGCCTGTTACCAATCATTTCTTAATTCTCATGATACAACAGGCAGATTCGTTGTGGTCCTGCTTCCATGTTCACTCTTATATTTCAGGAGCTGGCATATAGAAAGGATATTTAACAGACTATAGTGCCAGCCAGGTTCATTTTTAGTAACTTGAATAAGAGATAGGCATGCATAGTCAACCAATCTGAATAGAATTGCTCCTCCAGAATCATAAAGGTTCTCATGCTTTGGCAGATAGCCAACATAATGCATTGCACAGACTAGAAATTACTAAGATTAGTGTTTCTGGTGTCTGAGGTCATGTGTAAGAGCTCCATATGGGTCCTGAGCTTAGGAAAAATATTAGGAATTGTTCCAACACATGAACTGGTTTTTAAATCCTTAAGTCTCTGCTAAGTACCTTTTTATGTAAAATACTAAATATTATTGATCAAATGGTGCCAATAGAATCACCTAGTTAGTATTAATGCTACTAAATATTTCTGCTAGATCAGCTATATGTTTATGGAAGAAAATAATAATGAATAAATCCTGAACATCATATAACAAGAATTTAGATAATAAGGGTTTAACATCATATTATAGAAGTCCTACATTTTAGCCTATAAGTAACACACTCTCTGAAAAATTTTATTTAAAAGACAGAAATTTTATCAAATCTAAGCTATAGGATTTTAATAAGATTGCATTACATGTGATAATTGTTCATTCATGTTCTATTGGTAAATTGCATATGAAAATAGATATTGCTAGCATCATAACTTCAAATAATGCAAGATCTAATAAATGTTGTTATCAAAAATATTAATGGAATATTTTTAGTACTGATCATTTCGTTTTGTATATTCTTCAACCATTTTTTAGATAGTCTAGATTTTTTAATTTAGGAAAATTTTCTAGTAATCCAAGTTATCTTTAGCAATTTTTAAGAAAATGTCCTAGCAATCCAGATATATAGTTTAGTAGTCAGGTACCTTATTGAAAACAGATACTGAATTTCAAACTAACATCTGTCCAAGTACCTGCTGAACTAGTACATAGTCAGGAACAGACTCAATATACGATTTGAGAGTGAGTGGTGGTATATATTGTATATTTATATGGAATTTGTGAAGCTATATCAACTGTTAATTTATTTCCCATTAGGTAATACAGTTTTAGGATTAAAGGTTCTTTAAAAAATATGTAAAACCCTATATTTTGAAGAGTTCTCCAAAATTTTGTGGAGTGTAGGATTAGATGATGATAAGATTTTCCAAAAAGCTTTTCAAGTCTCTTCTATATATAGCTGTGTCTTTAGCTAAATGTCTTAACATCAAAATTATAAGTGAGGACTACAAAAAACGATATATTTTAAATTAATGATCCTTTGGAGCATTTCTAATTATTTAGTCTGATCAAAATTATTCTAGTCAAAAGTAATATTTTTTCTTTCACAATGTTTTCTAACAATGGGAACTACTTATGTTCACATACTTGTGATTTATCTGTACACTAAATACTTACATAATCAATTTAATATATCTAACATATAACATGTTATGTTATATCATAATAGAATGGATGTCAGAAGAGACTCTGAAACTTGCTTCAAAACATAAATTAGCTAAAAAAATATAGAATAAATGATGGATTAAGGGAAATGAAGAAAATAACCCTAAGCATGGCTCAAGAAGACAAAGTAAACTACAATAATGGAATCCTCAAAGATCTAGGATTACAAAACCAAAGAATAAGATGCTTGACATTTCAACAGCTGAAAGATTTGGGGGCGGGGAGGGGCAGGGAGGAGCTATTTCACAAGTATAGCATCAAAAGAGTCTGTGCCCAGACTATTTAATGATGTTGGAAACACTGTAGTAGGGTGGAAAGCATACACAGTCACGGTACCGAAAAGGATTGATCAGTGATCAATCATTCCAGGAAATAACTTATGTTCAAGAACTAATAGTACTGAAGGAAGACAGTCAGCTGCACTGAAGGCACTGACTAAACAACAACAACAACAACAACAACAACAACAAAGATTTCCAGGAATTTATGGAATTCCATTTAGATGTTGAAAAATTTCAGCAAATTGATACAGTGCTGTGAATACTAACTGATTTATAGCAGGACACTTACAAGAACCAGGAAATCAATGGAATAATGTCTGTAGCACTCAAAAGAAGATGATAAAAATAGAATGTGGAGATTCTTGAGTAATATGAATATCACAATTTTTATAGAAGACAATTTAAAAATGGTTCTAGTCCTTCCACAAAGGACTGAAGGAGAATTTCAAGCCAGGTTTAAAAGTGATCTAGAAATGTGTGTTATTATCGCAGATGTTGACAGACCTTGACTGAAAGTAGAAAATAGCAGAAGGATATTTACTTGTGTTTGTTGACTATTGAAAGACACTTCCCTACATGGATTTTAACAAGCTATTGTTAACTTTGGAAAGAATGAGATGTACATAAAGCTTAATTGTGCTAATGTTGAATCTTTAAGTATGCCAAAAAGCCAAAAAGCAGTTTTTGGACCGGAAAACTTTGGTTCAAGATAAGAAAAGTTGTGTGTCATGGTTGCATGTTATTTCATAATTATCCAATCTGCCAGCCAAACAAATGATCTGAGGACCTGAATTATTGAACAAATAAGCAAAATTCAGAATGAGGAAGACCTATTAGCAACCTATGTTATGTAGAGTACACACATTTCTTTGTTAAATTGGCAAAGATTTTAAACAATCTTTGGTGAAAATCAAAGAGGAGACCCTTCAGTGTGGGCTACGCCTTTACATAAAGAACACAAAAATCCTTCATAACTGAAGTCATAGAAAACAACATCATATGTGGAGAAAACACTGGCGGTAAATGTATTTCATTTTACTTAGACCTGCACTAGTGGCCTATGGAAGAAGTAGTCAAAAAATCAAAAATTGTATCTCATTTTGCAAATCAGTTGCAAATGAACTCTACAGTATTAAAGAGCAAAGATGTCTCACTGAGGACTAAGGCGTCTGCATGTCCAATGAACTTTAAATATCCTTCAGAGTGGGAGCATCTAAAATAAGGTGTAAGAGACTCTACTTAGTTGTGTCATTTCATTGGGAATAAAGAGAACCATTACCCAACCACAAGCAGGAATAAGGGCTCTTATGACACTGCAGGAAGAAGAATCATGAGCAGAGTTCATCTATTGGTTCCTTAGAATCTAATACAGTTAGGAGGTGGTAGGAGAATGGCAGCAAAGAATCTTGGGATAACCAACCCAACAAACCAACCTGAGTACCTTCAGGCAATTGATGATTGTGGGGTGGGGCGGAAGGGTGTTTAAATCAGAAGAAAAGGAAGCTTGTTGTTTTGCTTGTTTTTAATACTTGCCTGAGCTGGGCTAGAAGAAGAGACTGTGACTGAGAGGCTGAGAACCAGTAAGACAAAAAAATTTTACATAGCTTATATTTCTGCTCCTGAGTCTGTTAGCTTCCCCAGTAAACCCCATAATCATGGCCACTTCCTATGAGTTCTGTGTGGCCATTGCAATGGTTTATGAAAGACAGAAGGGAATTAATTGGTATCAGTGGTTAGGAATTTTGTAGGATAAAGGCATGTTTTCACTTCCCCTCATACCAGTTGACTATGAGATTCTCCTAATTCCCTGTATTCTCAAGTATTTTAGACTTGAGATATACCACAGTTGCATATCTCAAAGAGAAAACTCAAAGCTTTCATTGGCACTGAGTTGATTCTGACTTATATGATAGAGAAAGGCTGTCCCACTGCATCAAAATCTTTAAGAGGGTAAACAGCCTAATTTTTCACCCATGGTGGGGTTAGTGGGTGTGACCTAGTAACCTTGACATTAGAAGTCCAACCAACACATAACCCACTATTCAGCCAAGCACCTATCATAGAGAAAAGAAACAAGAAAATATTTCAGAACTTCATTAAAACTGATCAAAAATGAAAAAAATATCGCTGAGCTCATGTTATCAAAGAATAAACTTGTCATAGTATCAAGAGTGGCCCTTACTCATAATGACAGAGTCACATCATACACACAAATGATTTGAATTCAAACTAACCTTAACAGATATCATATCTAAGGTCACTCAATATACTGTAAATACATAGTTCTAATATGTGGGCTGTTACTCGGGGATATTGTTTCACTATTTGGATACTGTTAAGCTTTCTTAAAATCACATTATCTTTACTAATGACAATTGTAATACTTGGTATGAAACATAAATTGTAAGGTTTTTGTAGTTTAATATGTCTTGCCAGCATAAAATTGGACAGAATGTGTACATTATGACATTCTTAATGATGATCTCTTTAAAAATTTAAGTCATAAAATAAGATATTTAGTTGGCAAATATAAGTGTTTGCTATTATACCATGCTTTTATAGTGTCTTCCTAATTCTCTATTGAACCAGTGGATTCACACCAGTGACACAAAGTCGTGGGTTGCTACTTTTTGGTGGTTTCTTTATCCTTGTGGTCTTCTACTTTCAGCCAGGTTTGCACAAAGTCCCTTATATATAGGGTCAGAGCATGCTGGAAAGAGAAATAGGAAAGATTTTGAACCCACACTCATAAGAGTGTTCTCTATTTCCACAAAATATTTAGAAATAATGACTTATATAAATTATATGGATAAATGATATTAGACAGAGTTCATAAGATTAAGTAAAACTGATCATTAAATTGAGTAATGGAAACCTTAGGCAAGCAGCCAACTAGCCAATCAGTTAATTCAACTTCTAAATGTAACATGTTTGCAACAAAACATCCATTTCTGATGTTTGAGGTAATGATTCCTTGAAGAAATTAATTCTGTACATAAAAGAGTGTGTATGTGTGTATGAAGCGTTCATGGGAGCTAAAAGGCAGCAAGAAAAATGAAAAAATTAAGCATTACATTTTTTCTGAATATTGATATATTTCAGTTTATATATTTTATATTGATAATTGATTTCAGTTGAAAATTTTAATCTTAATTATAGAATTGATTTTATATTGCACTCATATTTTTCAATAATTCGAATTTATTCCTCCTTTGAAAATAGGAAACTCTGGACTGGTATCCATAGTTAGATATATATGGACCATAGCATTGTCTGAAAACTCTAGAAAGGAATATTAAAGCTGAATAAATCCATCAAAATAACTGACTACCAAAGAGTATTATGTTCATGTTCATGGGGAAACATTTTAATAAGAATATATCTCTCTATCTTCTCCCTGAAACATATTAATATGTTGAATTTATAGATGAAGTAAGTTATGAATATTAAGGTAGGATATTTTCATCAGGGTCCTGATTGGATTCAATCAATTTATCTGAATCCTTAAAAGTTAAGCATTATCTCCAGAAAGAGGGCACAAGAAATAGGGAGAAGGGAAAGTCTCTGAAATCCTGAATCATATCCCATTTTCTATTCTAAAGGATCTAAACATTTTTTTTTTAAGGAAAACACAGAATCCTGGTGAGCAACTAGCAAGCAGATCGGATTAGCGTTCTACAAAAACAAGGAGATGAGTTTGGTCAACAATTGAAATAGGATTGAAAAGTCTCTTGACATAACTTGCAGAACGTCACTAAGCTAAATAGACACTTTGATTTTAGTTTCCTCTCAGACTCTGTGGAAAGATTCCTGGTGACTCTTTTGGTTCGGCATACCACAGTTACTGCAAGGTCATGGATTCAAACCACGGGGTGCTCTCAGGAAGAAAGAGGAGGCTGTCTGTTCCTATAAAGCAGTTGTTCTCAACCTGTGAGTCATGGTCCCCTAGGGGACTGAATTACCCTTTCATAGGGTTCACCTAAGTCCATCAGAAAACACATAGATATTTCACAATATGCAATTACATATTGTTTTGTGATTAATCACTATGCTTTAATTATGTTTAATGATGTTCAATTTATCACAATGAAAATATATTTTGCATATCAGATATTTATATCCCAATTCATGATGGTAGCAAAATTACAGTTATGAAGTGGCAATGAAAATGATGAGCTGTATTAAAGGGTCACAGCATTAAGAAGGTTGAGAACTACTGGCCTAGGATGAAAGAGGAAAGCAGAATAGTGACAATTATTGCTCCTTAATACCTGGCTCTTGTACTATATCCAATAGGTCATCTTCTTATTTTATTTTAATCCTGGTCAACTTTTTAAGAGCTAGGCAATGATTTTGCCAATTGTTACAGTAGATTTGAAGTTCTGAAGACCAGTGACTCAAAAGAGGGTCATTCCTTTTACTTTGCTTCTCAGACTGGATTGAATATCGATCAGAGAAAGAACCTTTGGTCTCTGATAAAATCTGCTCTATTTGCACAATTCAGTGGAAGAGGTTTTCTTTCTAATGATCAAGGTTATTTGCTGTTATTCCACACAGATTTGATTTTCTACATTATCTCCCTTCCCACCATTTTCTAATAACAATTTGTGTATTAAGCAGCACTTATTTTTTCTCCTCTAAAAATAAATGTTGGTGCAAATTTTTCTTACTGAACTATTATGAAAACTCTAGTTTTGTGAGGAATACACTTGTGATATAATTAAAATATCTTTCAATCTGTAGTCTGTCTGTCTATTTATATCTCTTCTTAAGAAGAAAGAATTTGCAGTCTACAAAGGTAAATGAAAACTTTTGCTATAAGCTCATAGAAACTTTTATCAAACCAAATATTAAAATGCGAATTTATTATTTCTCACTATATATTTCACCTGAATCTATACACTGCTGGAAACACTTTTTCATTTCTTTAACCTTCACCAGAAGACTTCTGTAGACATTGATTTACACTACCTAGAAGTTTGACTTAATAATCTCAAGTCATGCTACTTTTAAATGTTCTTCAGCTTTTAGGAATACAAAGAAATTTGATGGACAAGTTCAAATCTGTATAGTACAAGGGATGATAAGTTTCTCAATGAAATCCTTCTGAGACAACTTTTGATATCCCTGCAGAATGAGTGAGGTCATTGTGAGGAAAAAAATCTCCAACCCAATGTTTGTCTATCGAGACCTTTTTGTCTATAGTGCAGTTTTCAATTGACTTGAAACTCCTTCATTATAAACATTATAGACACCTTTAAGGTCTCTGTGACCATTAAGAAAATTTATTGCACAAAACAGAAAGAAAATGGATCAATAATATCCCTTTGAAATATTCTGAAAAAATGACACAACCTAGATTTTAGTGTGTGTGTGTGTGTGTGTGTGTGTGAGAGAGAGAGAGGGAGAGAGAGAGAGAGAGAGAGAGAGAGAGAGAGAGAGAGAGAGCCCTTCCACCACCACCAGCCCCACTCCCAAAATAAAACAAAACAAACAGGCTGGGCAGGCTGGAGGTTTCCTTAGTAATATGCCTTTTCCCCCACTAGGTGAGCATCAAGCAACTCATTCTGAGTTAATGTACCCAGTGGTGTTACCTGGAAAGGTTCTCTCTGGTCACAGTGGTTTGTTTGTTTGTTTTTGTTTTTTTGTAATAGCAGTTTTGCTACAACCTCATCTTTTATGAAAGCCGATATAAGAGAATACTGTGTGCCTGTGAAATTTTGTTTCCTGCTCAGAAAAATGCCACAGAAACTGTTGTCATATTGAACACAGCTTACGGGAACAGCACTATGGGAAAAACTCAAGTGTATGCGTGGTTTCCTCATTTCATAAAAGGGGAAATGTCAATCAATGACACACCTTGTTCTGGATGTCTGTCAACTTCCGGAACAGATGAAAATGTCAACTTGTGACTCATCGTGCATTTGAAGTTCATTCAATCATCATTATGCTAATCAAGCTTTCTATTTAGAGGTTCTTTAAAGATTGCATAACAGTGTGAGACAAAAAAAGCCAGATTTGAGGCAGATGAGGGTTTTGTTTTGCCACCGCGACAATGTAGCTGCTCAGGTAGCCATGTAATTTTGCCAAAAACAGCATACCATTCTTGCCCCTCACATCACACTAATCAGGCCTTGCTCTGTGTGGCTTCTTTTTGTTTCTGAGAATGAAGAGGCACATGAAAAGCCAGTCGTTTGATGACATAAAAGAGGTGAAGGAATAAAATGAGGAAGTTGCTGTCAGACATCCCCACAGATGAGATTTAAAAATGTGTCCAAGAATGAAAAGCAAATGAAAAATGTATGAAGTGCAGTGGAGAGTACTTTGAAAGTGATAGGTGGTTTTGTAAAGAGATTTAAGTACATAGCTTTGGAAAAAAATCCTTTTGGGGGGAGGAAACCTCCTCGTGTATGTATATTTATATCCAATTTGATGTGGATTTAAGTGCTTTGGAAGTCATCCTAATGAATATAAGAACTTGCCGAGGCCATCCTATAATATAGGGATATGTTTAGTCATAGTTTACTTGAAATAATTCTTGCATATACAAACTGAAAATATAATAAAATAACAGTTTGAGGTCCTACAGATTATAGACATTTTCAATTCCCCCCGCCATGTGAATGTGGTATAGCTGAGACATGACTGTTCCATTTTACATGCAACTACCAAGCGAGGAGGATGAGCCAATGGCATTTAGCAACGTTGAAAGTGTCTCATTCGCACTTTTTCTTCTACCATAAAACACAGGTATAGGATATGTTTCAAATAACCATAAACTCATTAATATGATAGGTGTAAAGTATTAGTTAAACAACCAATGTCAAACTATAGTCACAGCCTAATCAATTGATAGAAGGCATGCAATACATTTTAACTTACTATAAATACTTGTGTATAAGCAGACCTTTTCAGCACATTTTTTTTAAGGCATCACTGCCCTCAGGTGGTGGGAGTAGGAGGCCCAGCCTTTGCTCCTGGGAGCCTGAATTGAACATCCATCCCAGTGGACCGCAGTCCCGCGCACAACCACTATGCCACTGGGGCTCAGCCCCCTCAGCACATTTTTAATACAGTGCTTGCTGTAAAATTAGGTATGTTGGCTGATGTGTAGGCCGACTATATTCAAGTACATATGGTATACTGAATCATGATTCCTATAGTTTTTTTTTTCTTTCTCAATGATGTTGTATTTTATATTAAGCTTATGCTTTCTTGCATTGAATTCCATATCCTTCATCCTGAAGAATACAAATTCTGAGTCGTAGCAGCTTCCTCTGGGGTATGATTCATCTTGGAGTGCAATGCAAGATTGATTTGCTAATATTTGGTTATTTCATTTTGTACAACTTTCTTTTAAAAATTAGAGAAAAGCGATAAATAAGAGAAGAAATAAGAGTAAAACAGAATCTTGTCTCACCACAAGGATAACAGAACTCTGAGAAGTTCAGACTGCCAGTCCACACAAATGCAATAGGGGTTCGTCTTAGACAAAGTCTACAGGGTAGACAATCCCCTGATCATAAGATTGAAGTGACCAAAGATGGTTCTCCCCATACCACCACAACTTATTTTTAAATTTAAAAAATCATCTTAAAAAATTAAAAAGCAAAACAAAATTTGAGTCAGTTCCACTATGCTCAATCATTATTGATGTTGTAAAATATCAATATTTAAATAGTTCCTGAATGAAGTGGTGCAGAGAGCATATCTGACCTCTGGTTTCCCTGGTGCCATGGGTCAGGACTCAGATATGCCTCCATCCTCCTTTCTTCTTTACCTGTTCTGACATCAACTATTGCATGAAGCTACTTATATATAAGCTTTTGATTAATTCACAGAACTCACAGACAAAACTCACAATTATGGGCCTTTATCTGGAAATTATCAAAATGCCATTAACCAGGAAGAGATAAAAGTTTGATATAGCTATTAGGTCAGATCCAAGGAGTGCTTCAGCCAACAGCCAATTCCCTCTCAAGACTTGCTGGCTTCTTGGCCTTTGCCTCTGTGGTCCAGGAAGCAAGCTTTTTGCTCAGCCTAATAGTCTGTAAGTCTCTAAGTCACTCTGCTCCTCTGTTTGTATCTGGATAACCTGGCATCAGCCTCTGATCTTCCCTGGCTTCTGTGCTTTCTCTGCCCCATGATCTCCATACTACAGCCTCTGGTCCATCTAGTCTCAGCCTCTGCCAGTTTGAAAGTGTTCCAATTATGGCTCTACTTTTGCTGGTCGTGCGATATCTATATATTTATGAGATGGCTCTTCGCCAGAGAAGAAAGACTATGCTCTGTGATGTCTGTCTTCCATAGTGAAAGAATCCCAAGGCCATTACTTGGTAGCCTTCCTCTGGTAAGGGGAGAATTTACATTAGCATAGTAGATTGCTACCTCAAAAATGAAATCATAATCACTACCATGGAGGCTGAAATTTATAATACTTCAGATAAATGATTATATCTACAAAGGCCAAGCAATTGACTATATCTCACTGTCTCTTTAAATCCTATCATTTGAGCTATTGTAGTAAAGATGGACATATCAGAAAGATTAAAAGAAAACACCTTTTATTTCACACTTCAAGTGCTGCAGGAAAATCACACTTCATTAAAAAGGACCTCTCAGACTGAGCCCCAGTGGCTTAAGTGGTTGAGTGCGGGACTGTGGCCCGCGGGCTTGGCGGGTCAAATCCAGCGGCGGCTCTCAGGAGCAGCACTGAGTAGTGTCCATGACGAGCAGAGGCAGTGATGCCCCCCCAAAAAAAGACCTCTCTATATTTAAATGTTTTATTTTGAGATATTGTCAGATAGCTGAAAACATTAAAAAAAAAGTTCTATGGACACTTGACTCCAATCCCTATAATACTCGCATTTCTTTATGTTTCCTTTTCCTTTATGATAAGTTATTATTTTCTGAACCATCTAAAATAAGTTATCAATATGTTCATCTTTTAAAATAGAATGATATCCTTATAGATAATGCTAATTATTAAAATAAGCAAGAACGAATATACTAATACGTGCCAATGTATATTTTATTAAACATACATCTTGCTGGCAAAAAAATTAATAAATATTGTAAGTACCATGGTTTTCCAAAAGAAAAAAAAATTGTCTTGGAAGAAGCAAAGCCAGATGTTTCTGAGAGACCTGCTCACTGGACATGTTGTCTGTAGAAACCTTCAGCTGGAGAAGGATGTCATGCTTGGTAAAGAAGAAGGCAGAGAAAA
Source organism: Nesogale talazaci (assembly GCA_004026705.1). Lineage (NCBI taxonomy): Eukaryota > Metazoa > Chordata > Mammalia > Afrosoricida > Tenrecidae > Nesogale > Nesogale talazaci. Next base: position 21,469 of record PVJH01004402.1, read on the forward strand.
GGAGAAAGGCCCTCAATAAGATGGCTTGACATGGTTGCTGGAAGAACTAGCTCAGACAGAAGAACTAGTGTGAAGACAGCACAAGACTGAAGAGTGTTTGGCTTTGTTCTGTCAAACTGAAGGTCACCATAAGTGGGAATGAACTTGCTGGCACCTAACATCAAATATACATCTTATTAAAATATCGCCTAAACTTTAAAATATATGTTTACTGAAAGGTGTGAGTCTTGTGAGTCAATCCAGGATATTTCTCATTTATCCATTTACAGTGCTACTTACTGTTTTACTTGAATGTCCTGAGATCTTTTGCATGTTTTCAATGTCTACTAGGTTTGCTTGGACAAATGCTGCATCCGTGACTATGGGCTCAGTGGGTTATGCATAGGGCTCCTTCCCACACACGTCAGCAGTTAGAAACCACCCGCAGCAATGCTGGACAAAGATAAGACTTTCTACTCTCAGAAACCAACCAAGTCTTTTCTGCCTGAGAAAGCAGCCATGAGTCAGAACGGACTCAATGCCAGTGAATGCATACATATTTAGTTGGATTTGTGGGTGTCACAAATATTTAAACACTGAGCTGCTAACCAGAAAGTTGGGGACTCAAATCTACCCGAAAGCACCTTATCTTCAAACCTCTGTGGCCAAGCCATCCTTCCAAGACTCTCCCGAGTACAGTCCTGCCCAGAAATACAGGGGCCATTGCTAGGCCAGTATGGATTGAGAACAATGTGTTTAACTGTTAATATCACTGCTTTGAGTCAGAGATTTTTTGTTGAAAAATGTTTGCAATTTCTAAAACTATGGTTATAAAAAGGAATAATTGCGTAGAGTCATCTTGTACTCAGAGAAAACTCTGAAAATGTTAGTATTTTAATAAGCATCTAATAAGAATGCTAAGGTGGTGTCAGGGTTATGCACTGGCCTACCAACAAGGTCGGCAGTTGGAGATCACCAGTCACTTCAGAAGCTAAAGAGGGCACTTCTGCTTCTGTAAAGAGTTTGGGTCTAGCAATCTTCTGGGACCAATTCTACCCTGGCCTATAGGGTCACTATGAGTCAGCAATGAGATTGAGAATTATGTTAAAGGTAAATAATGATAATAATAATAATAATAATAATAATAAACTTTAGTATAAGAGAATAAACAGTGGCAAAAAAACAGAAAGAACTAGAATAGGTAAAACAACTATATGATTCATTTTTGAAGTAAAAGCAAAAAGCAAAAAGATGATTGCAACAGCAATCAATATATATGCATTTAATGTTTTCATATGTTTATTGCACATTAATTGTATTTCGGATATATACCTAGGCCCTAGTGTGTGGGTTTTATTTCATAATTGTAAGATCTTCATGAAGTGTGACAAAGTTTGTAACATACAGTGCACATTTTAAAGTTAAGTTGAATAAATCAATAAATGGCTTAGATATTGCTACAGAATGTGACAACCGGGTAGAATGAAAGTTGGAAATGATGTGATTTTTAAGAAAATATCTTTCTATTGGCTAGTTTAGGGCCATTGTGATTTGATTTCAGAAAATCATATTGATTGCTTTTTTAAATAATAAGTAAAAATCATTTCATGATAACTTAATCTGATATATATAAGGAATTTCCCACTGACATCTTTGCAGATGCTTTTAGCTTAAGGTTAAATATATCAGTAATAAGTGTTTATCAGAAAAAAAATGATTAAACTTAAAAATAGCAAGTATGTTCATCATAGAGAAATATTTTTAAAATATAGAAATCATCATGTTTATAAATGTACTCTGGAGTTTTGTAAAATTTTCTGTGCATTTCTCTAGTCAATCTGATTTCTTGAAACTCATTTTTCAACAGAAGTGTTTTACAGTGTCACTAGCAAAATAAAAACAAATAGTCCTCTCGCAGTAGACCTACATTTACTCTACCCCAGCAGGGGAGCCAGGTAGTGGCAACACACTGAGTTGTAAACCATAAAATCAGCAGTTTGAAACCACCAGCGACTCCTGGAGAAAGAAGAGTCTTTCTACACCCTATACAATCCTGTTTTATGTGGTCTTTAGAGAGGGAGAATTGCATGGACGGCAGTGTGTGACTGAGTGAGTGAGTGACTGCCTGATTGAATTAGTTAGCAAACATTGATCCAGCTATTCCTTCATATTGGATATCTTGAGTCAACTATTTTACCTTCAAGCATATATATATTTTTACTCAAATATAAACCTTCTTAATGTCGAGGAAAACTCTGCAGGTTGTTAAGTCCATGCACTTCTTTCTATAGAGAATATTTGGAGACTTTGTTTTAATGAGAATCATTATTCTGGTTGGTTGTAGTGCAGCTCTGACAGGAAGCAGGTCAGGGAAGAAATACACAGCTGCCATTCCTGTGACCTCAATGATCAGAACAGCTGCCTAAAGGATGCTGGATTTTTTTTTCATGCATTTTTATAATTGCATATGACTTTGATACAAAGTACAACTCTGCTCAAAGGCCAAGCTTGATTTGAGGGAAATTATAGACCTGTACTGCTGAATACATAGAGACTGGGTTCATAAATGCACTTCAGCAAATTCTTTTAAGTGGGGCATTTTTGATATGGTCCCTAAGGGTACTGGAATCTTCTACCAGGTAAAAATGTACGTCAAGAGGCTCTGAAATAAGCCTACTCTTGCAGTTGTTAAAATTTGAATGAGAGTTGAAATGAGGTGAACACAGTAATAGAGAAAGAGGAAAGTTGCGAAAGAGCAATCTTCCCTGGAGGTTCCATACCGACTTTCCATATGCCTTACAATCTGATGGGTCTGCAGTTATGAGAAAGGGCCCTTAGGGACACACTCCCCTGTCCTAGCAGGGTTTGTGTTTTGATGGATTTAACTGGGACAACTTCTAAACACTGTGAAAAACTAGGTTGAAACTAATGGGTATTAGTTATAGTTATTTTGACTGTAATACTCTTTTAGGCTTTTTAAGAGAAGGGTTAAGGTTGACAAAAAAGACATCATTATAAGAATTTAGACACTTTCTTATGTGACAGAGTTATAACTTAACCGATTGTGATTCTTAATTTCCTTCATTATGGTACGATGTGAAGGGGATCAACAATTAAGGAATATCAGACATGTTAAGCAAAGGTCTGTGGATTTCATATCAAACATTTCAAGAATTAGTCTTCATTTCCACCAGTAGAATTTTTGAAGCTAATTTAATTGAAAGTGGAAATATCATGAAGTTAAAATTATTTCCTCAAAACATATGCCAGAATTAAAGGTCACCTTTAAACAATAAAGTCAGAATTATAAATGGCACTAAATGTAGTCTATATTATAGAAAAGATGCATTTTGCAGAAATATAACTTGCCATCAGTAAGCTTATTTTGAGCACGTTCTCTATGAAAGTATACACATTTAATTGCCCTTTATTGTCATTTTAGCTCAAAGGCTATCAGGGAAAATTTTTCTGTAGTGTGAAACACCCCTCTGCACACATTCATATTTAAATTTTTTTCTTAATGACTGTTTTTTACTTGTTATTATATTTTAATTATCTTTTGGACCTCTTTCCATCTTCATTATTTTAATTTCAAAGATATGGACTTTTCATAGACCCTCTCCACCCTCGCTGCCATTGACAGGGTTTTTATGAAGGACTGGCCCAAGGCTTGTCCCAGGATAGATGGAGTCCTGTAAAAATTAACCTAACTTCCCTTTATCTACCAAGTGTGATATACAACTTGAGAACTATTTATAATTTAAAACTCCAATTTGGTCTCATTATGACATAGGCAAGCAGCTTGTTGAAACTATGACTTTCCCCTGTAAACCTTTACTGAGGGCTTCACCTTTGGTACTCAGAAATAAAGAGAGCAGGGACAATTTAGGATTTGTGCATATTCCCTTTCTTGGTGATGTTGTTCAAGCTGTAGTCTTGAATATCACACAATATTTGTTTCTACAACTCTCTGAAGTCAGACTCTGACTTCTGAAAATCATATTACAGAGAGTTCTACTTGATTTGCACTTTTTTCCATTAATTTTCATATGCATGCTAGTCAGCATAAAAGTTTCATCAAGACAATTGACATACTTTTTTGTTGTTTTTATTATTAGAAATGGGAAAATGAAAATTTTACAGTAAGATATGTAGACAGAAAAGAGCAATATATTATAAAATACAATAACGAGTAATACCTTTTTAAAACTTTGCATTTACTTAAGTTCATGTCAAGAAGGTCTAATTAAAGGAACTTCAAGTTGAAAAAGTTGTTATTGCCTAATAATAATTTAGCAAATTTTAAAGTAGCAATAGCAAGAAATATTTTAATAGCAACGAAAGCTGTCTTTAATAAATATTGGAACAAAGAGAAAAGAGTTACATTTTATTTCATATTAGATTAGAGACCTACCAGTGGAATGTAAGAGTAACAGATATTATTGAAAAATAGTTGTTCATAAGGACTAGCAAAGAGCTACATAGGAAAGGATTCTTGTTCCCACACAGGTTGCACTCCTTCACGACAGATTTGTATTCTTTTGACAGTCCATGGCCCATTCAATATTCTTCCTCAGCACTGTAATTCAAATGCACGGATTCTTCTTTGGTCTTCCTTATTCAATGTCCATATTTCACATATGTATGAGGTTAGAAATCCATATGTCTGGAGACATTGCCCAAACTCAGCAAACTTGTTGTCATGGAGCTGATTTGAACTCATAGTGATCCTGGGGTTATGAGACTGTCAGCCTGGAGGGAAGTAGAAAGTCTCACCAGGGTTTCCAACTCATCATCTGCACTCGTCAGCCTAGCGTAGATCTACCTAGCCACCAAGGCTCCCAGAGACATGGTTAGAAATCCATATTAAGGAATTTCCCGTTTGACTCCTGTAAAGAGTTAGCAGTCTCAGAAGCTCACAGGAGCCCTTTGAGCCAGCCCTGCAGGAGTCCCTGCAGGTTTGATGACAGCGTGTTTACTTATGTTTGGTTTCAGTAAGGGTTTCTAACTCAAACTGTTATCTTTACGCAGCCCTTCTCAGTCTTCCTATGCTGCCACCTTTCAATACTCTTCTTCGTGTTGTGGAGATCTTCAACCATAACATTATTTTCACTGCTCCTTCATAAATGGTTTCAAGCATCTCCGTGAAAGGGTCTTTTGATCCTCAAAGGTGCCAGGACCCAGCGATTGAGAATCATTGCATTAAACTGTTTGCCTTAGTAATTTTAAAGCTAGACTATTTTTAAACAATAATAAAGCATATCCACTACCCAATCTTTCTTAATTATTAAAATATTTTATTTCTAAATTCACACTTTACTGCTAGACACATGATTGTTACTATTTCAGGGAAGATGAAATTGATCCTCAATAGTAAGTAAATGCTTAGAAAATACTGATGGCAACATACGTACAAATATGTGTGATATAATTGATGTGTGGATTTCTATAAGAGCTATGAGAGGCCCCGATAAAGTGATATATTAATTAAACAATAAAGAAAGAAAGAAAAAGGAAGGAACAACCTGTTCTCATTCACTTTGTATAAAAATAAATTTCCAAAACAATGAGAAAAAAGTTGGAATTAAATTTCATGCTTTGAAACTGGCCATTGGCTATGAATATAAATATAAAAGTGGGAGATAAAATATAACAAGTGAGAGATAACCTATAGTAAAGTATAATGGAAATATGTTTCTACTCTTAAATAAGAACAAAAGAAAATAAGAACACAGACTAATGGGCAGGAGTGAAGCTAAATCTCCTATTGACTCTTGTGCCAGAGTGAAGGCAGTATGTACATCTTGAATTTAACTAAGCAAGCAAATCCCTTAGAAAGTCTCAATTCTGATCGAGTGTTATTTTTTAAGATAACCTAACCCGCTTTAAAGGTCAATGATTTGGCCAATGTTTCTCTTTTTAAACCTGTAGGGTACTAATTTGGTATCTTCTCTGCCTTTATAAAGATTTTAATAGAATCCTGTTGTAGATCATTACTATTTTCTGTTTGGTTGATTCAAACCCAAAGAGACTCTTTACAGCATAAATAACCAAGTGAAACAATGCCATTAAGTCCTGCCCTATTCTCAAGACTGTTGCTATGTTCGAACTTATTGTTTGTGTGAGGATGTTAATATGTTTCATTGGATGTCTTCCTCTTTATCTTTAGCTACTTTGCCAAACAATCTATACCTCCTCCTCTCAGAGCTGGTTTATTCTGCTACTACTGGCTACCATTAGCACAAGTTAATAAATCAAAGGAAATGTCCGAACATTATTACTAGTGAGTGACAAATATCTGGACCAATGTTTGGTTCTTTTATTTATACTCCACAAATATAATGACTAGACAGTCATATGGAGGTGTCATGACATGATATTCATATTCTAGTAGCGACTTATCCTAAACAGGACACAAGACACATGTCAAGTAAAAGGAAAAAAATAAACTTTGACTTAGAATATACGGATCCAGAAAGTGAGTGATAGAAACTCCATAGAGAAAAGAAAACTAGCTAGATTAATACTAAACTGAAGAAATTAGATCCGAAGAAGTCTACACAAATTAACATCTCAGAGTTTCATATTCTCAAAATCAATATAATAATTTGAAGGAATATTAAATAACAGACCCACCAAACACTAAAGTAATTGTATTATTGTTAGGTTCTTCAAGTCAGAATGAACCCCTCCCCAACTCTGTCCCAGCCCACACCCAATCCAGATCCTGTTCCTATGCTTGAGCCCCTTATTGTAGCCACTGTGTCAGTCTATCTCCTGGAGGGTTTCCCTAGACTCCTTTTCTTTGCCAAGATTGATGTCCTTCTTCAAGGAATGGTCTCTCCTGACAAAATTGTGCAAAGTAAGCAAGAGGAAATCCTATCATCTAAGTGCTCTAAGGAGCACTCTGGCTGTACTTCTTCCAAGAGGGATCTAATGTTATACAATTATATGATGGTGCACCATCCATAAAATAAAGCAGTTAAAAATAACATAAGAACCAAATAAAGCAAAGGGATCTTAATATAAGCTCTAAAAATGCTACCAGTTAGAAGCACAAATATGAATTCAAGAGGACCAGAATGAACACAAAGGTTGGTGAATATCAGCTGGGAAGAGTGGGGTGTGAGTGGGAGGGAATGAAGGTCAGGATGGATTTGAGGCCAGGATATCATATTTCAATAATAGGGAAAAACCCAGCAATATTTTATAAATACGTGTTCTTTTTTACTCTAATTGTAATTTTTTAGCATAACAATTGTCCCCTTCTGAAAAGATTTTATAGAAGGAAAACAAATTCAACAGCGTAATATTAAACTCAGTGTATTAAATTTAAATATGTTAGGAACATCAATTATATAGTGTGGTAAGTAAAATATAAAAGAAAAATACTCTTGGGCTATATGAATTTTCCTAAGATGAAGATGTATTAAACATTTGAAAAGTAAAACAAAATAGCAAACAAAGAAACAAATGATAAATTCCTCTCTTACATGAAAGATGTGCTTCCCAAATATATGCCTAAAGAAAAACAAATGGAGAAAAGTCAAGCATTTAGAAACCAATGGGGTGGATATTTTATAAATTATATATAATAAAGATTCAAAATGAGCAAAAAAATGAAGTATGCAAAGAGAAAGAGAAAAGGAAATGAGAATTGCAGGGAATAATGAAAACATTATGTCTTCAAAGATTGTTTAGTGTAGTAACAATTAGCTTAGCAATAAAATATTTTGTAAATGTGCTAGTTTTCACTTAGAGATAGGGAAACATATCATTTCAAATTGATTTTTCCCTTGTCATTTGAGAAAAAGAAAATAGTGCCCCTTTAAACTAGAAGCTCTTTCATTTCACTGATGGCTTTAATGATAGTTAATCATGATAATGGCAGTGGCTGATGTAACTGCTCATGATTAGTTCAGGATTGTTTTTGTCTATATTTAAAGCAAAAGACAGTTTTTATCTCAGAGACTTCAATTTTTTCTGCTCTGTTTCCTTTCCTATGAAAACTGAAACATTTAATACATGCATCTTTCTCCCATGGAGCATCTGATAGGACTTGAACTGCTTCTATTTTGGTAAGTAAGAGAGTATTAGCACTATATGGTTCCTTTTAATTCAAAGTAATTATAAAATTACAACTCTGAAAGTGTCAAATATATAGAATAAGTGCAAAGTTTCACATATTGCTTGAACTGGAAGTATTTCAAACAGTTTTGCAAGAAAAATAGACTTTACTACTAGAATGTCATGTTTAGGTTTCAGACATATGTGTAAATATATCCATGAAAACTGTCTTGCCTCTTAATTATTCAACAAATATTCTAGCTTCATTTTCAACTATCTATCTGATTTACATGCACCAGAGAAGCAAAATACTTTTTTTATAATCAACAAATAATAGAGAGAGAATTCATTTTTTTAAATATAGATTTTGTTGGGGACTCTTACAGCCCATAGCATTCAGCACATCATTTGTAGTAAGCATATCTATAGACTTGTTGCCATATTCATTTCCAAATATTTTGTACTTGAGCCCTTGATATAATCTCCTCTTTCCCCCTTTCCTCTATTTCTTTTTTTTTAGTTCAAGCTCCCCATATTTCCCCTCCCCCTTCTCCCTCCCCCATGAATTCCTAATAATTTACAAATTGTTATTATGTTTTCATATCGCACACTGTCCAATGTGTCCCTTCACCCACCCCCCTGTTGTCCACACCCCAAAGAGGTCATATGTAGATCCCTGAAATTATTAGTTCCTCCTTTCTACTTCACCATCTCCCAACCCTCCCAGTATCATCATTCCCTCCACTAATCCCAAAGGGTCATCTGTCCTAAATTCCCCATATTTCCAACAACTACATGCCATGGTCTAGCTGAATCTGCCTAGTAGAATTGAGATCATGGTAGTCGGTGGGAGGAAGCATTTGAGAACCAGAGGAACGTTGCACATTTCATTGTGGCTATACTTTACCTTGACTGGCTCATCTCCTCATTGCAACCCCTCTGTAAGATGATGTTACTTCACTTATTCATGGGCTTTGGGTCCCCAACTACACTCTACCTCATTTGTTAAGATATAATTTTTAGTTCTTTGATGCTTGATGCCAGATCCCTTTGACACCTAGTGATCGGTCACACAGACTGGTGTGCTTCTTCCATGTGGGCTTGTTTCTAGCAGGATGGCCACTTTTTAACTTTCAAGCCTTTAAGACCCCAGAAACTATATCTTTTGATAGATAGGCACCATCAAGTTTTTTCACCACATTTGTTTATGCATATATTTGTCATCACCGATCATATCATGAAAGTGAGCATATACTGTCATGATTATTAGTTCTTGAAACCTGATAATTGATTCCTTTGACAGCTCGTGGTCCCACTGCTGGTGTGCTTCTGCCGTGTCGCCTTTGCTGCTTCTCAGGTGGATGGCCACTTGTTTATTTTCAAACCTTTAAGGCCCCAGAAACTATATTTTTTGATAGCCAGGCACCATCAGCTTTCTTCACAACATTTGCTTATGCACACAATTGTTTTCAGTAATCCTGTCAAGGATTTGCACATCACGGAATGTCAATTTAATAGAACAAAATATTCTTGCACTAAAGAAGTACTTGAGTAGAGGTCCAATGCCCATCAGTTGTCCTAATACTAACCATATCAGTATATGCACATTAATCTATTTCCCCATCTTCCTATATAATATATGCACCTCTGTACATGCCTGTATTTAAACCTCTATATATGCCCCTTACTCCCCAGTTCTTTCCTCTATTTCCTTATAGCTCCTCCAGTCCCACCATCATGCTCAACCTCCATTTGGGTTTCAACATTTTTTCTGTTACATTAGTCTTGATAAATCCCTATTGGATCTCCCACATGCACGCCACCACTGACCCTGTACCATCCTCTATCCCCTCATGTCCAGGATGGCTAACAAGTGCCCACATCCACCCCAGAACCATCAGTCCCATCATCCAGATAGACCTGCAGAGAAAGCAACCTCACAAAAAAGGCATCCCAAAATGAAGCAGCCAAAGAAAAGAGAACAATGCCAACATTGGCAAAAAGACCCCAATGTCCACCATATACACCTATATGCAAAAATACAAAAATAATAACAATAGAAAGCATGCACATAGTTTAAGATCTGTCTGTTCACTTCCAGGAGTGACTCCTAGTTGAGTCGAATGGGGTGTAGTTCATATACATTAAATTATATTGAATATGCATATATTGCATACATTTATATTTCCAATGCATACATTGAGCGATGAATTAAACATTTGACATTCAAAATGATATGCTTATTCTAAATTAGGCATAATAATTCAAAATATTTTTATCAAAAGAAACAATTGTAAATGCCTCGCTTGTATGATCAGTGTGCTTCCTATATACATTCCTAGTGAAATTAAAGTGGAGGGACGTCAAGCATTTGTATCTATTTTGTACTGTCTAATATATTTATTTTTTCACTTTCATATCAATTTTTGTACTCTAATATTGTTAACACTTCTTGTCAGGTCTCAAATTGATGCACCACTGGATACATTCACTACTCTGTCCTCAGAAAATTTGATAGCTACCCAGAAAACTGACCTGAAGGGATCCATATGTGTGTGCCAATTCCAAGTAAAAGTAACCCACACACTATGGACATTATAGAACAATATATTCAACATTAAATATAAGTAAAATTTTATCAATGATAATTTTAACATGACTGCCAAAGTACATAGACAAGAACCTTCCAGAAACTTAAACTAGATTCAAAAGCAGACATAGAGCAGGGAATATCATTACCGATGTCAAAATAATTTTGCTTGAATGTAGAGAATACCAGGAAGAACCTCACTGTGTTTTATTGAACAGGCAAAAGCATTAGACTGTGCAGGTCATAAAACAAACAAGCTGGATTTTGTTGTGAAGAATGAGAATTCCAGAACACTGTATTGTGCACACATGGGACCTGTACATAGACAATGTTTCAGTTCTTCAAATAAAAAAGAGGATGTTGAGGGCTCTGTCCCGGTGGCGTAGTGGTTGAGTACGGGACTGCGTCCCTTTGGCTTGGCGGTTCAAATCCAGCAGTAACTCTCTGGGAGCCAGGCTAGATAGCTCCCACAACCACCACTGGGCAGTGATGACCCCCCAAAAATTATGCTTTGGGGTTGTATCATTTCAGCATACTTACTAAATCTCTTTGTTGAGGCAGTAATCCAAGAAACTGAATGAAGGCATTAGGGTTGGAGGAAGGTTTATCAATAATCTATATGCAGATGACCATACCTTGGTTACTGAATAAGAGGTGACTTTAAGCATTAGTTGATGGAAATCCAAGGCTGTAGTCTTCAGTATTATTTGCAATTCAATGTAAACAAAGCAAAGAGCCTTGTAACTGGACAATGGACAACATAATGATAAACAGAAAAAAGATTAAAGTTAAGGATATTATATTATTTGTATCCTCAGGGAAGTACCAATCAAAGAATCCAAATTGGACAAACATTCTGCATAAGATCTCTTTCAAGTACTGAAAATCAAAGATAACATCACTTTGAAGACTAAGGTTTGCCAAGTCTGGGTATTTCGCATTACCTCACATGTATGTGAAAGTTGGGCAATGAATAATGACTGTGAAGTTTGGGCACCCCAACTGTCACTCATGGGGAAATTAGGAAACTCCAAACCCATGTGGTTTATTAGAGTCCAGAGATAAGCTGAGCGCGCACACGTCCACGCTGAACAGCAAGAGAGTTCTGCTGCCAGCATAATTAAAGCATGCAACCTCTTCGAAAGAAGCGAAGTGGGTCAGTACCCCCTTGTGAGTTGAGAAGGCTTCTTTTCCAGGAGCGCTCTTCTCATTTTTAAATGACACTTTCACAGGGGGCAGAGTCTGCTCTACAGATAACCAAACAACTTTCTAGTCACATTGTTATGCAGTTTGTCCTTTTCCTTTCAGTTTTATCTGGGCTGCTTCTCTGGGCCAGCATATCTCAGAATTATATTTGAATATAATTCTGTGTCAGGCTCTTCACTAGGGCCTGGCTTCAAGGTTAAAGTGTCTACTAAGCCAGTTCTCACAGAGTCCTTTGTTCATTACTTGTTTTTTTTTTAATTTAATTTAATTTATTTTTTTAATTTTTTTCATTGCTTGTTTTACCGTGTCCTCTGTTCTGTCCTTTCTCAGAAAGAATGCAGAAAAATTGAAGTATTTGAATAAGGGTGTTAGTGAGGACTATTGGATGTACCAGGAACTGCCATGGGAACAAATCTGCCTCAAACGAAGTGCTCTGTAGATGATCTGTGGAAGAGAGGATGCCAGCAATTTTCCCCACATAATTTGCCCATGTCACCAGAGATGGCTGTCCCTGGATAAGGGCATCGTGTTTGCTAACATAGAGCAGTGGCTCTAAACCTTCCTAATGCTGCGACCCTTTAGTAGAGTTCCTCAGCATGTGACACCCCAACCATAAAATTATTTCCGTTGCTACTTGATAGTTGCAATTTTGCTACCATTATGAATCATAATGCAAGCATCAGATGTGCACGATGCATTTTATTGTTATTAATAAGAACATAATTAGACATAATTAAACCATAGGTATTAATCACAGAAATTTGTAATGTATATTGTGAAATACTTAAGTGTTTTCTGATAGTCTTAGGCGAACTCAAAAGGAGAGGACTATTCACCATGGACTTCGTTGACACCGTGGTAGGTTAAAGGAATCATGAGGATGAGGCCGATCAGGAAGGTTTACTCTTGTTCCTGGGCACAAAGGTCCCTGAGAGTCAGAATGGAACTGGGGACACCCAACAAGAATAAAATATACAGTATCAGGTCATAAGATATATTCTGAAGCATTTTCTTTCTTATTATTTTGGTTTGTATTATTATGTTTGTAATGTATATTATATTTTATCTTATACATTATATAATATATATCATTGTATTCTAATGAGAAATGTTCTTAAGAATCTGTTTAATATACAGGTCCTTTTTCTACAACATATTTAACATCTAAAATGTTTGATTTTGATGTAGTTTGGTATATTTGGACTCATAAAATAAGTCTAATAGGGAGAATCATTATAAAGATTATGCAGTATAAATATATAACTATATATACAAAGATTGTGCAGTGTAAATATACATATATATATATATATATTTATACTCACATAACAGGTGATCAGTTATTGTTCAGTAAATTAAAATTCATAGTTATCTTCTTTGTGTCATAGTAGGTCTGTGCTGAATTGAGTAAAGCTAGTTATTTTTGACTGGATGAACTTAGACTTCCAGTATTATGCTTTGCAGCTGGTTATGTTAGGGTTTTAAAATTTCTAGAGACTCCATAAGAATGTGTGTGGTTAAGTCTTTGTATTTCACTATGCTTATGTATACTGCTACATTTATATCTATATAAGATCAACTCATAGTTGAAAAAATTGAGAAATGTTTATTGTTATTGAATTGACACTATCTAAGAATAATAGGGTTAATATGTGAATGTATACTACAATCAAATATTCATCACGTTATATGAAAAGAAAATAAAGAAAATATCTGGTACACTATTGCATGTAAAAGTCTTTTCATATGCATGAAGAGTTAAGATAAAACTCAGACATGAAGAGAAAACATGCAAAATGGACACACAAGGATTTAGAACCTATAAAGACAAGCTTGAGGATGCAGCTGTATTTGAGGGAGCATGAGAGTCTGCATGCGAATAGAGCAAGAAGGTGAAGAACTTTGAAGGCCATAGTTAGATGCTAGATTTTGATGCAGAGGACATTAGGAAAACACTAAAATGCCTGAATAAAGGGATACAGGGTCATAGCCACCAGCATTAAAAAGGATTTAGATGTAGAATAGAGAACACTTTAGATCGGTCATGTTCTGATTGCTTAGGAGCTGAAGTTAGGATTTAGCAGCAGAAATAAAATGAGTAATTTAGAACAGAAAGAGAATATAAAAATAAAACAAAAGTAAAAAGTTAACAGCCTAGATAACATATTCTACAGAGAAGAGAATAATTGAAAGGCCATCAAATTTTAAGTTCTATACCTGTGATTGTATGCTTTTGAGTTACTATATGTATAAATAAGGAAGATGGGAAATTCATATCATCTCATAGTAACATGTCAGTGTCATACTTACCTTTGAGCACCAATCCCTTCCCCTCACTAGTTTTCTTAATATAGACAAATCAATCTTCTCAAGATGAGTTATTTTCTCCGTTAAATGTGAATGATAATGTTTCCAATATTATAAATGTCAAAAGGCTATACGGCAAAGAAGTTCACTATTATTTGCCAATAGGAGAACGTCATTATAAATATTATTAGCATACAGCATTGAATTCCTATATTTAGACAAAATCATAGGTTGACAAATATACACATCATCCTGTTAATATTTTATTAGTTTATTAATTTTGCAGCATGATGTAGTTATATCAGTTTAACTCACTCCCAAGGAATCAATTCCAACTTACACAAATAATTGATAAAATAAAATTTTTAGAAGTCCATTAAAACACAGCGAAAAGAAACTTATATTTGAAAACTCAGACTATCAGTTCTAATTTCTTAGACATGCTTTGGAAAACTAAGTCTAAACATGAAAACAACTTGATAAAGATATGTGGAGAAAAGCACTGATTCTGAAGTGTTATGTATTAAGACAAGTAAGACAATAGGGAGAAGACAAGTGTAAAAGGCAATAAAAATAGTTGGCATTATATGCACAGTCCTGCAATAACAATGATCTACAAGTGGATGTATGAAAAAATGCCATGAGAAGCACAGCTGGTCTCTTTGACTATACAAAAGAAATACACAAGCCAAATCCACACCAGGTCAAGCCCTATTGTCACAAGTCATAGACCACTACCCTCCATCTTTCTTTAATCTAGTCTGATACCAATTATCTCTCCAATTCTCTTCTACTTATTTGCTGGGTTTAATAAGCCATTGATCACACAGAACTCACAGAGAGTACTCATCCTTATGGGTTTTATTCGGGAAGTTAACAGATTACCACAAGCCAGGATCCAAACACATTGAGGATATCATTTTTATCCAAGTAGGAGCATTGCTCAGCCAGCAGCCAAATCTGCCTTTGGGTTTCAGCCTCTCCATCATGAGGACCCCTGACATCAGGCTCTCTACCTCACTGTGATATGGTCTACTCAGTACCTTTGGTCCTGGTGGGTAGGGCATGACCTCAGCTACCTCTGTCACTTCAGACTGGGATCCTGATCAGGCTCCAATGGTGGGTCTTTTCTCTTGGTGATCTCACGAAATCATTTCCTATTCAGTTCTCTCTCTCTCTCTCTCTCTCTCTCTCTCTCTCTCTGTCTCTCTCTCTCATGCTCTTTAAAATCATTTTATTGGGGGCTCATACAACTCATCACAGTCCATACATACATGCATTGTATGCAAAGCATATTTGTACATTTGTTGTCAACATCATCCTCAAAATATTTTTTCTACCTAAGCCCTTAAGCCTCATATAACATTTCCCTTATAAACCTTTGATAATCTACAAATTATTAGTATTATTTTCTTATCATACACTGACATCTTCCTTCACCCACTTTGCTGTTGTCCATACCCCAGGGCGGAGGTTATATGTAGATCCTTGTAATCGGGTCCCCTTTTCTATCCCTCTTTCCCTTCCACCTACCAGTATTTTCACTCTCACCACTGGTCCTGAAGGGATCATCTGTCCTCAATTCCCCTTGTTTCCAGCTCCTATCTGTTCCAGCGTGCATCCCCTGGTCCAGCCAGATTTGTAGGGTAAAATTGAGACCACGATGGGGGGGGGGGGCAGGGAGAAAGCATTTAAGAACTAAAGGATAGTTGCATATTTCATTGTTGTTACATTGTACCCTGCCTGAGTCATATCCTCCCTTTGACCCTTCTGTAAGTGGATGTCCCCTCACCTACATATGGACTTTGGATCCTCAAACTGTCATAACAAGAAGAATGCCAAAACTAACCAGTCCTCTGCCATTTACACCAGATTTGCATATCTGTACATAATAATTTCCCAAGGTTTACAGAAATAAGGTCAAAGTAAAATCAAAATGGAACAAAATTTACTGCTGTCAGAGCTGCTACTTCATAGTGATCCTATCAAACAGGGCCGAAATGCTGCTTGTGGTTTTAAGACTGCAATTCTTTATGCTAGCAGAAAGGCGCTTCTTTCTTTGGCAGAGCAAATAGTGGTCCCACACTGCTGATCTTCTGGATAGCAGCTCATTGTGTAATCATTACATCACCAGGACTCCATAGAGATATGAGTAGAAAGATAATATTAAGAATTTTCGCTTCATCCCAAGGCAAAATTAGGCACAAATTGAATAATTACAAAAAGGAATTTAGAACTATGCCCATGAATACGTGTAGGGTGAAAGAATATGTTGCTACATTTTCTTGTACCTTTACCCATGCTGCAAATATTTATATATATGAATACAGTAAAAGTATGCCAGGTACAAAGAAATAGACAACTTCTTAGACCTAACCCAAACCTTTAAAAGAATGAATCATTGTCCTAGGGAGTCAAGATCATAGACTTGGGGGATAACAAGATCAAATAGCATACCACATTTCAAAAAATGATATTTTTGTATCCTACATTGGTGACTAGTGAAAGGGATCTTAAAAGCTTATGAATGGTTATACAAGGTGCGGGTGCTGAACTCTTATTATCTATAGCAAAGGAGAGTGAAGGAAATTCCACACATAGGGAAAGAATTAGTCCAACGGACTAATGGACAAGGCCAGTCACCACCAAGACGCTAAGACCAGATGACCCAAGCAGTTGCCTGGATGCCACTACCAATCACTCTTAGAAGGAGCACATTATAATGTCCTAGACAGGAGAAAGGGGGAAATATGGGATGGGAGTGAGAAGCTTTGGATTTAGTCCCAGCCCACAGACCTGTTAGACGGTGTTGGATAAGACCAAGATGCAATCTATTAAAACTTGAGTGCCTAGGTTTCCTGGGACCCATATCAGCTAATCAGCATCTGTGTAGATCCTCTTAATCACCTGTAGGTTTTCTTGGCCACAACCATCATTGAAGCAGGTCACAATAGCAGAAGGAGGGATAGAAATGGGAAGCAAGAAGGATATGGAGTAAGTGACTGTGGTATCCTACTGAATCACTGGGTGCATGTGAACCATCTACCTCTCAATTAGAAGCCAAGCATGTAACCACGTTACCGCAAAACTCTCTGTTTTCCCTTCACCTATTGACAAAATGACAAAATAGGTCACATCATGCCATGACAAGTGGAGATAAGATGGAAGCTGTCACGGATTTTGGCTCACTTGAATCCACAAGCAATGCTCATGGAAGCAGCAGTCATGAAGTTAGAGAATGAACTGTCTTGGGTAAATCTACTGTGCAAGGCGTCTTTAAAGGATTGAAATGCAAGGGTGTTGCTTTTAAGAATACAGTGCCCCACTGCCTCATATTCACGTACAGAAGTTGGTGGTTCAGTAAGGAAGACAAGTACTATATCTTTTTTCAGATAATCTTTATTCGGTTGCCTTAGTAACCTTTTGTCTTCATAGATCCAGTTTCACCATCTTTCAAATGCATGTCTTCAAAAGGCCTTATCGTTGGTGAAATAGTGTGACTTCAAATCACCACAGCAGCATTTTCCAGAAGTACAAACATATATCCGACCCTGAGCTTGACTTGAGCTTGCGTTGTAGAATGTTAGGGGCTGAAAAGGAACAATGAAGCTACTGGGAAGCCTAGCACATTCGGTTGTGCAGTCTGAGTTTGATAGCATAGGAGATAGCATTTCTCCTGCTAAAACACAGGTAACACACACACACGCACAAGCACACACACACACACACCTGCTACATAATCAAATACTACAGAAGCACTTCTTCTCACTTGAGGTTGAAGCACAGAATGCATTCATACTAAATGGTCTATTTATAACATTCTAATTATTAAGATAAATGCACCCATGCAAACTTTGTGTTTGCACTCTCATCCTGGTTCATTATAAATGTAGTTGATGATTACAATGAAATGAAAATAAAGCTATTAAAGCAATAACCCACAAGTATGCAATGTAGGTCACAGTTTCCTTTGTTCATATCAAACTGAGACTTAAAACTGCAACAAGAAAATCAGGATTCTCTGAAATTGATATTTCCCTATATTAGAAGAGATGATTATGTTTTGGCTCATTAAAGAGATAAGAAAACAAACAGATTTTTTAAATGACTATAATCAGGAAGACACTTGTTCAAGGGACAAGGTTATGGACTTTCTTTTTCTGTAATATCTAATTATCTTTCATTATTGCTAGTTTCCCATATTACTGCTATTGGTGCTACTCATTTATAGCCTAGAAGTGTATTGGTAGAAGGATTCTATAACAAAGTTTAATATTCATTGACAAAATACTAAATGGATTTTTTTTGTTATTTAATATGAAGTGAAAGAATTTGTAGCCTTTAACCTGGTAAATTATTTCCAACAGAATGCTTGAGCCATTAACAAATATAAACATATTCATCTAAACAAATATGCATGTCTAAAATTCATTCTAAATTACTGCCAGATTTCCAGTTCTTCATAAGTCATTGAGAAATATTTGTTCAGTAATGTTGACCCCTAATATTTGATATTTTGTAACAAGAAAATAATAACAATAAAGCATAAATATGGCTTTTGTTGGAGACTTAATAACTAGAGGAAAGAAAGGAGGAGACAAATCGACTTCACAAAATAAGTAACTTTAAAAATTAGTGCAAAATTATCGATGATGAAAGTGAGAACAGAAGCTATGTAAATTTGTGTGAGAATGCATAAGTAGAAAGGAAAAGGCAAAAGTGCATTTGTATATAAGAAAGAGGGTTGCCAAAGGTTTATTGAAGGCTGCATGTCAAAGAAAAGGATAGAAAAAAGTTCTCCCCCAGATATTGGGCACAGATCATTAAGAATGTGTATTAACCAAAGACAAGTTAAGGTTTTGCAGACAATGGTTCATTTTAACCACACTGGCTTTGAAGTGCAGTTTAGAATGCAAATGAAATATCTTAAAAAATGATGTGTCAGAGGATCAGAGTCAATGCGGTTATAGAAATGAATATGGAGAGTAATTCAAAATCCATTGTTGAAATAAAAATCAAATGATACCTCTAAGGGCAATGTTCAGGGTGAATAGATCTGAATAAGACAGAATTGGAGAAATGTTAACATTTTCAGAGGAAAGATACAACTTTAGATGGAAAGTGAAAATAATTTTTTTAGTGTTTTTGGTAGCTACTCTCCGGTTTGCTCTTATCAAAATACTGTTCAGTTTTGAGGGACCCTTATGATTTTTATACCTCTGTTTGTCTTGTTGAGGGTCTTCCTCACTTTTGATGCCCTTCTCCTTTATTAAGCATTAAAAATTAAAAGAAGGTTGTATTTTTTTTCCACATTCAGGTGTTTTAATTTCATTTTCGAGCAGACACTCTCCACATCTCACCCCTCTTCTCAAGAACAACTTTCCCATATAAATGCTGTGAAGAAAAGCTGCTTTGGTCAGGAGTGGAAGTAGCCAAAACAACAAAACAACAACAACCAAAAATCACTGCTGCTTTGAAAAAACAGACACACACCACTTTCACCAGTTATATTCAAGCAAAATCCCGCACACGGTATTTTCATGTTTTGCTGAAACAGGGGCAAGGAGGTTGAAGGTCAGGCTGGTCCTGCTAGATCAATCCCGACCGAGGTTCTGCTCCATTTCACATGATCCGGAGGCCTTGGATGGAGGACTCTAAGGTCTTGAAATCCCAAATGGTCATGGCTCCATCGATGCCAGTAGTGCAGAATTTACGACAGTCTTGTTTGTCCACTTCATAAATTGACACTTGGGTGATGCTGTTCTGGTGCAGGGTCTCCAGGGCCGTGTTGCGGTCCTCAGTGGTGGCCCTCTTGTCCATGTTGTGGAAGCGCTCCATGGCCGACATGTTGAGCTGGATGCTCTGTTTCGGAATGTCGAGTTTGGAGACGAAGGTCAGGCAGCCGCGGTCATCGTAGTTAAAGAGCATGGGGCAGCCGTCGTGACCAGCGGCCACGACGCTGTTCTCTGAGACAAAGGACACACTCCGGAGTGGCAGGAATTCAGTCTTCAGAGTGGAAACCTGCACGCTCTTGGAGGCATCAGCCACGGACACAGTGCTGTTGTGGCTGACCCAGGCCAGGCGGCTCCCACTGGCGGAAAAGCTGACCCCGTGCACCCAGCCACCAGAGCCGCTACCCCCAAACTCTGACATCAGCTGACCAAAAGGCATCTTGCTGCCCCATGGCGTACTGGCTGGCTTTTCGTCCACTTCTTTAATGTAGGCAGAGAACACCCTGCACTTGAAGTCGCAGGCGCCTGCTACCAGCAAAACTGTTGGGATGCCAGTCCAGGCTGAGAACCGTGGAGCGGGTCGGCTTCTTAATATGCTTGCTCACCAGCCAGTCATTTTCGGACTCGAGGTAACAGACGGAAATGAGGCGTGCTCCGCTCCCCAAGGCAAACTTGTTCTCTAGAAGGGACCACTTCACGGAAGTGGCTGCCCGGTTAATCCTCAGGGTCACCAGGGTGGGCTTCCAGACACCGTCCTTCTGACTCCAGACGTAGGCATTGCGGTCTGCCCCGCAGGTGACAAGGCTGTCGCTCTTAGGTGCCCAGTTGATGCCTGTGATGTGTCCATTGTGCTCCTTGAGCCCATGAGCTTTCACCCACTGGCTCCCGTTCTTCTTGTAGCTGTGAACTTCATGATTATTGGGGCTGAGGGCGATATGGGTTCGATCCCTGTTCCAGGCATGACAGGTGATTGGCTCTAGTGAAAACTGATGCAGGGGCATAATCCTTAGTGTTCTCAAAGGGCAGAGAGCTGGGATCCGGGCGGGCGGGGCAGGCGCGGACCGAGCGGATGATTCGTGGACTCTGGTCAGTTGACATGAACAGGCTCCGGCGGGCGTGGGCGGCGACGGGAATGTTGTATTTTTGTACCACAAAATAAGAGTATTTATATTGCCATTTTATTCTGTTTAATCTGATCTATCATCCATCCATCTCTCTCTTTATCCATTCAACATCACTCTATCTCTATCTATCTATCATCTAGCTATCATCTATCCACATATAAGGCAGGTGCCCTGGGGAGTCACTGATTTATAACTTAGAGCAACTCGTCCTGTCAGGACAAATCTCCATTTTAACCTCTGACCTGCTAGCATGACACAGATTAGATTTACCCATTTCGGCAACTGTGTGAGCCTTTGATTTGGTACCAATTTCTTTTTCTTTTTAAACACATCACTGCCCTGATGAGAGTAGGAAGCCCAGCCTTGCTCCTGGCGAGCTGCTGCTAGATATGAACTGTCAACCCTATGGGCCGCAAACCTGCACACAACCTCTGCGCCACCAGGGCTCAACTGGTACCAATCTCTCACATCCTAAGAATGTTTGCTTCTCTAGAAAATTTAGCCTGACACCCACCATGATGTCCTTTCCCAGTGATTGGTAGCTCCTTGTGACATATCCAAGTAAGTGAGAGGGAGTTGACTACCTTAACTTCTGAGGCACATTCTGATTATACTTGCCTCTACGTAGGTATCCTCTTTTTTTCCTGGCAGTCAATGTCACTTCCATTATTCTTTGCCAACCCCAAATAATCCAAAGACATGAATTGTTCTTTCATCTTACTTTCTATCACATGCATATGAGGGTACTGAAAATATCCTGACTTGGAAGTCAGAGACCACTTTCTCAGAGGGATTTAGTTGTTCTTTACTTTAAATAAGTCTTGTGCAGCAGATTTGCCCAATGCAATATATCATCTGATAGCTTGACTGGTGCTTCCGTAAGCATGGATTTTTGGTCCAGCAAAGTGTAGCATTGCTTGACATCAATCTTTTCTCTGTTTATCATGATGCTGTTTCTTGGTCCAATTAGGCACACAGTGTTTTTTAAATAAAATGCATTAATTTATATAGTAGAAGATGTTAAAATATAATCTTTATTTTACAAACTGAACAATATAGTGAAAGAACAATAGATTTCAATAAATCTATTTTTGGAATGGATGCTAAAAGTGAAAGCTTTTTAAATAGCTAGAAATGTGTTTTGCATCCACATATTGTTATATTTTAGTGCATTGCCAAGTCACCCATTATGAGCATAATCAGGCTCATATGTCAACTTGTAAATGATATTGACCGATTAAGCAATAGGCACACAGCATTAGAAAGGCCAGGAGTACCTCCTTTGGTAGTGTGTTCTTTGTAAGTGAGAAGGCAAATGTTTTGTTACTAGTGCTATTCATTTGAAGTCATGAAATCGTCAAGAAGTAAGAACACAGTAGCTTTCAATTTTTACTGGTATATTTCTAGCCAATAGAAAGTTATTGGAAAAACCTAGTGATAAGGCTTAACTTAAAAAATACTGAATTGACTGAAGACCTAATAGATGTTTCCGCAAGATCAGACAACCACTGATGTTCCAATGATTCATTAATTTGCACCAAATGGCTCTCTTTTTTATCAGTTAAGCTAGTTCAAGTTTCACTTAAGGTCCATGTAATAGAAAGACTGAAGAATAAATAATCAATATTTTCTTAAAGAATTCAAAATCATTCTACTTTTAATTGCAAAGAAAGCATATATCTTAATAGATTTACTGCTATCAGATGACAGTTTGAAGGTATAATTTCTTAATACAACTGTGCCTTACTTGCCACACTGACCTCAGACTGCCGATGACCAAATCACCTTATCTCTGATTGATATTGATATAATATATTTATATAATCCTTATAGTATTTAACGTATATTTGTCTAAATTAAAATTGTATTGATAATGCTTTAAACACAATGATAACATAACTAATTATGTATTTTAGGATAAAATATTATTATTCATTTGAATTTTACTCCATTTTTCAGGGATGTAAGAAACAACCAAGGAGACAGCTAGACATTAATCATAATAAACAGTGGACAGACATTTGTTTATTAGAGCCTTTACTTAATACAGAAAATTATACTATAAAAGTGAAGAAGTGGTCACATATGAATTCAGGGTAGTTCATAAAATATAACTGCATCTGTAAGATTAATTTTTAAAAATAGGAATTAATACTTGTCAACAAAGTACATAAGTGAAATTCCAAAAACCCAAAATCAAGTGATTGCCTTCAAATGGAAAAGCTAGTAAATACATCTGTGAAGGATCTGAAAAAATATATTTTATATTACATATGCTGTCAATGGTTTCATTCTATAAATCTTACTAGACAACTACTTTTACATAAAAGCAACATGAACTTGATTTACAATTTAGAGAACAATGATTGCCATAATTTATTTTAAAAATTCAGTCTCAGATGATTCTAGATTATAAATTTATGAATGTAGGAGTAATCAGCAGGAAGAATAGCTTCTTTCCCATTAATTAAACCATATTTAAATAGACTTGGAATCTCATAGCATAACTTGAACAAACTTCTCTTCACTCCCTTCCTTTTCTATCTAGAGAAATATATACATATATATTATATAACATGTACTAAAGCTATTATTTCTGAAAAGTGTGTTAGTCTGGGTAGACTAGAGAGACAAATTCATAAACAAGCATATGGATATAAGGGTATAGTTTATTTATAAGAAGAATAAGACATTAAGAAAGCATCCCAACCCAGTCCAGTACAAAGTCATAAGTCCAATATTAGCTCATATGTCTGATGCCAGTCTATAAAGTCTCCTTCCAACTCACAAAGTCACAGGCCAGTGGGTGCAGAGTCCTGTCACTGGCAGGGTTCCCCCCATGGCTCCTCCCTTCCAGGGCTCAGGGTAAGCAACAGCATCCAGTGGTGGCAGAAGCAACTTGGCACTGGCAGGGGTCTCCAGGTGGCTGCTCTAACCTCAGAGGTCTGGCTCCATCAGGGCAATGCCATGTGGCCCCTCCTCCAGCTCCCTCAGCAACTTGGTCTCTGCCATCCTTTCCCATCTGTAGTTCCTTGTCTCTGAGACTAACTCCCAACAATTGGGAAGATAGCTTCTCATCTTCATGAGGGAAATATCACAAGATTTCCCAGAAGTCTCAGGAGAAAGCGATGCCCACATGGAGACCTCATTGGCTTCTCAATGGCTATCTCCAGATTAACAGGCTGGACACTACCCCCATGTCTCAATCATGAAATTAAAATAAGCACATGACTGCGACAAAAAGTATTTCTCAGAATGTCATTTAGAGTCATCTATAGTAATACTGGTCTTTCACAATTCAGTATTATATAACTGCATTGTTCTATGTTTTCCTATAAAGCTTAGAATTTAGCCCTAGAGATAAGAATTCTCAAACAGAATGCAAACTGCCCAGATATAATTTTTCTTTTCTAGTCCAATACTAATTGCTATCTGTAAATCTTTATTTTCTACGTTCTTAATTCTGTTATCTAAGGTTTCACTTGATAAAAATATCCCAAAAATATCTGAGCTCAGTTTTTTCTTGTATTATGGTCTGATAATCCAGGATGTTGGGAGAATTAGATATTTGAAAGAATTATGCAGCCAAATTTTTAGTCAGCAAGATTCTTCAAGTAGCATTTTTATGGAAAATAAGGAGCTCAGGTTACTCTTTGGACAGCCAGAAACTACCATCCACTCCTACAGAGACAAAGATGAGGCTTCCCACTCACATTAAGTGCTACCATTTGTTTTCAGGCTACACCAGGGGATGAACACTCGTACATATATGAACCAGAAATGGGGAATTCAGGGCAAATGATCCCTTCAGGACAAGTGGTGAGTGGTGATACCAAGAGGGTGAAAAGAAGGTGGAATAGAAAGGGAGAACCAATTGAAGGGATCTACATATAATCTCCTCTTTGGGGTACAGACAATAGGGAAATGGGTGAAGGGCTGCATCAGACAGTGTATGGGATGACAAAATAATGATAATTTATAAATTATTAAAGGTTCATGGGGAGGGGGTATGGGGAGGGAGGAACAAAATGGGCAGCTGATACCAGGGGTCTAAGTGGAAGGAGGCTGTCTTGAGAATGATGATGTCAATAAATGTGCAATTGTAGACTGTATAAAATTGATTTATGTATTGGGTATGATAATATTTGGCTGAGTCTCCAATAAAGTGATTTTTAAAAAATGAAAAGAGCTACAATTTGAAATCCCACAAGGGCAGTTGCACTGTAGTATACTTTATGGCAGTGGACTTTGAGGAGTATTTTGGAATGGAGTTGTGGGTTTAACCATTGGGCAGTTAACCCCCAAGTCAGTCTTTCAGATCCACCAGTTGCTCTGAATGGGAAGCATAAAACTGTATGCTCCCTTAAAGATTTATAGACTCAGAACCCTATATAAAGTCATTATGATTCAGAATCTCCTCACTGGTTGTTATTGCTTTTAAATGCCATGGAGTCTGCTTTGACTGATCACAACTCCATGTAAAACTAAAGAACAGTTTCATTTTACTATTGTACAAATGACTCTCCTTCCTCATGTGTTGTACAATTGACTATTCTTTCTTCATTGTTGTCAATTTTTGGATTCCAACTACTTATAATTATCAATGCATCTTGATTTTAAGTTTAATCAATTTTTGACTGAAAACATTGGCAAAATCCTTCAGTTTCTGCATCAGTAGCTTTAGTGGTTGATGCATAAATTTATGTAATAGTTGTGTTGACTGGATTTCTTTGTATGCAGGTAGATTTTTTATTATAGATAGTATGATATTTCAAGATAGATATTGAATGATTTTTTCTGATGATGAATGCACTTCCATTCCCCTGGAATCTGTCATTGCTGGCTAAGCACATGATTTTCTGATCCAGATTGTTCAAGGCCAGTCTATTTGAATTCAGTTGCAAAAAGAAAGTAAATTTTTATGTGTTTCATTTAATTTTTGACAAATTCAAATTTTCCAAGGTTCATGCCTTATACCTCTAATTATCAATTGGTGTTTATAGTCCTTTCTTTGATTTCCAGATGTGTCCCATTGGCGTCAGGATTGTGGGAAGTCATCTCATTGGATATGTTATCAGGAGACACTAGTTTGTGGTGAAGGACATCATGCTTGGCAACAGGGAGGGGTCATGAAAAAGAAGAAGGTCTTCAACAAGATGGATCAGTAGAGTGACTGCAACAATAGGCTTAAACCCAAGAACAATGGGTTGTGTGAGGATGGTTCAGGAACAAGTGAGGTTTCCTAGTACTATATATGGAATCAGTATTACTGAAACCAACTCAGTGGCATGTGACAACTACAAGAAAAAGCCACTGTCCAGCTTTCATATTTATATGAGCTGATTGAGATGCCCATGGCTTCAACAACTTTGCACTTTACTCCTCAAAATGATACTTCTCACCTTTACCCTTTTCAAGAAATATGCAGCAGGTTTCTCAATGCAATTGATTCCAAGTCATATGATTTCTTGACTGTTTATTCCATGATCATTGATGGTGGATATAAGAAAAACAAAATTCGTGGTAGCTTCAATCTTTTCTCCATATGGTCCAGCATGTGGTTTTGATGATGTTGTCATCACTGTTAGGAGACTTCTGAATTGTTGCAGACAATGTGAACAACAGAATAAAACACTGCATGTTCTGTGTCATCTTTATAAATGCTCTTCAAGTTGAGGTCATTGTGGCAGTCACTTTCTATTGAGGGTCTTTCTATTTTGCTGGACCTCTGTCCAGCAGGATATTCTTTTATAGGGACTCATTATCGTGATATGATAAAGGAAACAACCATGTCTCACACCTTTTAAAATTTTGCATTGACCAGTATTCCCTTATTCTCTTGAGCACTTGCTTCTTGGCCCATATGCAGCAGGTATCAAATGGATTATTCTGGACATTTAATTTTCTGAAATGGTATCCATAATTTAGTATGATACATTAAAGCCAAAGTCTTTTGTATGACAGAGGATGGCCATGAGACCATATGATAAACTGCAAAAAAAATTGAAAATTGCATTGCTGAGGGAAATAAAAGTAAGGGCAGATGTACCAAGATTTTGCGTCCCCACCCCCACCCCGCATCATAGCAATAGAGCCGATCGGTTTTCTAGGGCGGAAGCACTGACTTAATGACTGAAGAAAATGTCATTGGAAAACATACTCCTTACGTCTTCTAAATTCTTTTTGTTCCTAAAGCTGAAAGGAGATTGAAAAAGGGCATGACCTGAGTTTCTCAAAGACATGCAAACTGATGTTTTGATGTGGTGTAAACTGAATAGCAGAATTCCTGCAGGAGTGGTGGAGAGCTGGAATCATATCTTGCAGAAACATAGAGATATAGGTATAGGAGATATCAAGAAATAAGAACTTCTTTTGAGATTTTTGTTTTACAAAGTTTTCACTGATTTTAAAGCAACAATTTTAATTTATGTTCTTATATTTAGGTGTATCTCTTTCTACTGCCTTATCAAATTTATTGGAAAATCCTGCTCCCTCAGCCATTGCTTTTCACTTCATCTATGAGCTGCAAACAATATGGTACTTTTCTTTGTTTGTTTATGAGTTCCTTTAAGCATCAAAGTGTAAGATTCCCTCACATGCACACTGGCAAAAGCAAACGACAATAATGTTTATTATTACTGTTATATGCCCTAGAAATACTAAAATTCCTTAGGAATAGACCATAATAATGCATAGTGTTTATTCCTGTTATATAGTTAGATAAATTATTTACTCAATGAATATAGATAGTATGCATTTATTGAATGAATACTGAGTAGATAAATAACTTAGGGTAATTCTTCTTTGTAGGGGCAATAAGAGTCAGATTCTCAAAGATATTTTCATGATAAAATTTTCATGATAAAAAAGAGAAATTTATTTGAAAATGATAGTGGTAGCAATTATGCAATTGTGCTTGTTGTAATTGAATTATGAATGGTTATAATATTTGTAATAGCTTCCAATAAAATGATTTTAAAAACTCAGAATGCATTTTGAATATTAAAATATAAGTTAATTTTTAGTGTTTTGAGATTTTCCTTGGTTGATTTCACAGGTTCATTTACCACACTCCATGCAAATTAAGATGCTGAGTCCTACAGATTTTTGAACTGCTTGTATTTTTCCCAGTGAAAATTTGTGACCATAATATGATTGTCAATATTTCAGAATTTTTATCTAATTATTTAATGGATGCTAATAATTAAATTTTTCAAAGTTAAAGATAATAGTATATACCAAATAATTTAAGGTGTTCTTTTGAGAGTATATCATAAAATGCACATTTCAATTAAAATTAAAGCTTGCATGATAAAGAATATTTTTGTTTTCAATCTCCCTTTATGTTCATAAATTGTGTATTCTTATATGATTGCTTTTGATAACATACACAAAATCATGGAGATTATATTCATTTATTTATCCAGATGAAATTCACAGAAATAAAATTTACTTCACCCCTAGGAAAAGATGATGGAGGAATTCAATATTATCAGTTGAAAGCCTGCTAGAGCCTGACTGAAAAACAGATCATCAATTGCTTACATGTAGGTCCAGGTTGAATCTGAAAGACTGTTAAATCAAGTCCATGAGAGTCAAAGTACAACCATGAGTATACCCCACCAAAATGTTGAGAAGTTCTCAAAAACAGTTTTATGCATTAAATACTAGTGACAGAATACCTGACATGCTGTGGGATGACATCAAGAACAACATACATGAAGAAAGTGATGTCTTTAAGAAGACAGCAAAGAGAAATGATAAAAGTGAATGCGGAAAGAGACTCTGAAACTTGCTCTTAATCACAGAATAAGTAGGACAAATGGAAGGAACAATTAAATTGAGGTAAGAGTTGAACAGAAAAAATCAAAGGGTGTTTCCAAATGACAAAGTAAAATATTATAAATAAATGTTTAAAGATATAGAATTAAATAACCAAACAGTAAACAAATAACCAGCATTTTAAAATGAAAGAATTGAAGAAAAATACCAAACCTCAAGTTGCAATATTGGAAGATTCTTTGGACACATTCAAAGAAGATGAAAAGAATACGCAGTCACTGTATCAAAAAGAACTAATTAGTACTGAGAATAATTTACCTGGATCATCAGGCTTGCTTGTTTCTCCCTTCAAACTCTAGCAATCTTCTTTATTCCAGTTCTTAGTTTCCATATCTCATTGTCATCTAGCATTCTATTGATGTCTAATTTATAGGGTCAACATTAAGGTGGAGAAGCATGCTTTGAAGTATTCAAACTTATGATGTGCCAATTAAAAAATAACTAATTAGCATTCAACCATTTCAAGAGGTAGCATTCAAGCAAGAAACAAAGATACTGAAGGAAGAAGTCTAAGGAACAGTGAAAGCATTAGCCAAAAGAAGGCTTCAGCAATTTATGGCCTATCAATTGAAATATCCCAACAAACTGATGAAATACAGGGAACACTCAATTGTCTTTTTGAAGAAATTTGGAAGACAGCTATGTGGGCAACTATTCAAAGAGTGATGGCTCATTAGAGTTCTCAAATTATAGAACAAGATCATTTCAATCACATGAAATTAATTTTTCTTTAAAAATTAATTTTGCTGGGGGCTCATACAACACATCACAATCAATCCATCCATTTTTCCAAGTGTCAAGCACATTTGTATATATGTTGCTGACATGATTTACAAAGCATTTTCTTTCTACTTGGACCCTATATATCAGCTCCTCATTGTTCCCGTTCATTCCCCACACTCCCTCCTTCAAGAATCCTTGCTAATGAATAAATTATATTATCTTTTCATGTCTTATTAAGTCTAATATATCCCTCTATCCCCTGTCTCTTAACCAACCCCTTGTGAAGGGATTATAGAAAGGCCATTGTGATTCATTTCCCATTTTTCCCTTCAAGTTCCCTTTCCCCTCCTGGTATGACTACTCTCAATATTGGTTCCAAGGAATTTACCTGCCTTGTATTCCCTTTGTTTCCAGGAACCCATGGATATAGTCTTATCTAATCAGATTTGTAAGATAGAGTTAATGTCACGATAGTGGGGGAGGAGGAGGAAGCATTACAGAACCAGAGGAAAGTTGTAAGTTTCATCGGTGCTATACTGCACCTTGACTAACCCGTCTTCTCCCCACAACCCTTTTAAAAAAGGATGCCCAATTGCTTACAGATTGTCTTTGGCCTTCCAATCCACACTCTCTGTCTCATTCACATTATGATTTTTTGCTCTGGGTCTTCGATGCCATGGACACCTCATGATCACACAGGCTGGCATGCTTGTTCCATGTGGAATTTGTTGCTTATCAGCTAGATGACTTCTTGTTTATCTAATAAAAACAATCAACATATTTCAATAACAGTTCATGTTTAAGACACTGAAGAAGATAGGAATGGGTGGGAAATTCCTCAATAAATTAAAAGTTATATATTATGAACCAACAGCCAATGTGGTAGTCAATGGAGAAAAGGTGAGATCAATTCTTCTGTAAAGGGTGACTAGACAAAGATGTCCCTTGTCCCCACTCCTATTCAATATTTTTCTGGAGGTTCTAGCTAGCAGAAGAAGACAAAGGAAAGACTTCAAAGATGTTTGTTTATCTGGGGAAGGAAGAAGTAAAATTATCACTATTTGTAAAAGATATAATTTTATATATGGAAAATCCCAAAAGTTTCATGAAAGGAGTACTGGAAGCAATAGAGGAATATGAAAGAGTGGCAGGTTACAAGATCAACAAATCTTTTTGAAGATCATTCAACAAAAGTTAGAGCAGTACATTGATAGAGTTCGGGTCAAAGGCAAATGAGGACACAGACATTGTTGATTTCAGGAGGATCTCGGCTAGGAGCAAAAAATACCATAAGGTTATTTGCCTCTACTTAATTGATTGGCATTAGACCACATGGATCATGACATAATACATATAAACTTGAGAAGAATGGGTTTCCAACAACTTCATTGTGGCCTTTCTCTTTCTGCTACACAGCTTGGTGTCTTCTTCAAAGACCAGTCCCTTGACAATATGCCAAAATATGTAATACCAAATTTTGCTATCCTTGCCTCTAGAAAGTACACTGACCATACTTCTTCCAAGATAGATTTGTTTGTCCTTTCAGCAGTCCATAGTGCATTCAATATTCTTCAGCACCAAAATTCGGATGTATTATACTTCTTCAGTCTTCCTTATTCAGTGTCTACCTTTCACACACATATGAAGCAATGGAAAATATCATGGCTTGGATTGGTTGCACCTTAGTCATCAGAGTTATATTCTTGCTTTTCAGTACTCTAAAGAGGTCTCATGCAGAGGTTTCATTTTTACCAAATGAAACAGTCTCTTGATCTCTTCACTGCTGCTTCCATAAGAATTAGTTCTGGATCTAAGCAAGACAGAATCCTAGACAACTTCAAGCATTTCTCCATGTATCATAATGTGACCTATTGGTCCAGTTGTAAGGATTTTGATCTTCTTGTATTTCATTGTGCCCTGGACTGTAAAGTAGCAATTAGATATGTCTTTGAAGAAGTATAGCCAAATCCTTAGAGAAAGGATGGCGAGATTGAGTCTTATGTATTTTGACAATGTTGTCAGGAGAGATTAGTCTCTTGAGAAGGTCATCATGCTTGGTGGTTGTGGCAGTGCTGTGTTTTGCTCTTCACAGGGTATCTATGAGTGGGTTGAACCCAAAGGCACATAGCAAGAACAAGTACATAAGGACTCCTTCCATGACACAAAATATTATTGGAATAATAGTACATGTTAACTTTGAATTATAATCTCTTTTTCTTTCTCTGTCTAAGCTAAAAATCTGTCAACTTTTTTCTTGTTTCTAAAATATTAAGATATACCTACACCAACTATTAATAAAAGCTGTACTCTTCAGTACAGAACTGTATGAAACTCCTATTATAATTAGTATATTATTATGTTTAAAATGCTTTAGAAGGCTGAGCCCTGGTGATGTAGTGGTTGAATGCGGGACTGCAGCCCATTGGCTTGGCGGTTCAAATCCAGCAGCAGCTCTCTGAGAGCAAGGCTGGGTAGCTCCCACGACCACCAGAGGGCAGTAATGCAAAAAAAATGTTTTAGAAAGTAAATGTCTAGGAAAGAATGAAGGTAGGCTATGTACAAATTGACCTGATGACAAGACTCGTAGAGTCCCCACTAAGATGAGAAAAAAAAAAGATTTTCTCATGCATTTGAAAATGTTTCTAAAATGAGTATAGCTTAGAAATTTCAAAACCAAATACTCTATATTGACAAAATGCCAACACATAGTTACATGATAGAATAATGCAGAACTGCCCCTGTGGGTTTATGAGGCTGTAATTCTATAAAGGAGTTAAAAGTCTCGCATTTCTCCCTGGGAGAAGCTAGTGCTTTCAAACTGTTAACCTGATCAGTAACAAACCAGCAGGTAAACCTCTATCCCAACAATGCCTCTGTATGCATAGAAAAGGAAATTATGCACAAAACAATCACTTGACTAATACTAAATAAGGACTATATGTACAAGTTCTGATTTATCTACAAATTTAACCTGAAGATATATATATAGAAGAATATTTTATTCATAACCCAAGGACTTTTATGCAAAAGGACTTTCCTAGGCATATTTGGAGTTGATATGCTTAGTCCTGGTGAATTCTAGTCAGTGTGTTGGTTGGCCCTTTGAACACGTAAAGATCAATTTATGTAAAACCAGTATTGAAGCTCAGGGCTGGCATCAATATTATAGGTGAATAATGTAGCTTGTATATATTTAATAAATTATTGGTGAAGACATTATATAATGAATGATTATCATAATAATATCAGAGTACCCTTATTTTCTGCTTCAAACTATATGCTATCCATAAAATGAAGCTATATAATAAGGAATCTAATAATAATCAGCATCCAAAGTAATTTTTTTTAATTTTTTTTTTTTTTTTAGGTATCACTGCTCTCAGGTGGTGGGAGTATGAGGCCCAGCCTTTGCTCCTGGGAACTGGAATTGAACCTCCAACCCAGTGGGCCGCAGTTCCTCCCATAACCACTACGCCACCGAGGCTCAGTCTCCAATGTAATTTTTAAATGTTTTAAAATCTAATAAGATGCATTTTGTTTTCCTTCTCAGTACAGGAACCAGCTTTACCTGCAAATAATTCCCCACAAGGCAAATCACCTCTGTGATTTGCTTCCTGCGCTTCCTGCACCTGTTCTCTCCATCTCTTTGGCTTCATTGCCTGGGAACAGTGCCCATGGGATTACATTTGAGTAACTACTCTAAGTATTAAGCCCAGCAAAGGAAAAAAGGCAAAAGAAGATGAAACTCTTACTGAGTGCTGCAAAGATAGTTCCTTATGGTATTGTGAATATTCCCCACATTTCTCATTTTTCTAACCCATCATTAAATCTAGGAAATTTCTAGACAATGCAAATATTAAAGATCAAAACACCTTATTGATCTTTCCAGTTTAAAGTCATTTGCATACAATCAGTATGCACTCCATACAAAATTGTCAGAACCAATTATAAAATCCTGATAAATTCGCTTAACTGAGATAAAGTGATATATTTTGTTTCTTTATTAATATTTCTCAGGCAGTATTACTTTAACCCTCTTCGAAACATTTTAGTGGCCCAAAATATTTTACCTGATGGAATTTGTTTGGAAACTGGAAGGTAAGCAAGCTAGTATTATATTGAAGTATGAGAGAACAAGGGAACATCTATGGATTGCAAGTTTGATTGTAATCACTCCAAGATGACTTATTTCGGCCTACTAAGCATAACTTTTGTAGGTAGACCTAAAAGCTCAAGACAACTTGTTGTTCAGCTTACCTCTCATCCCATTATTAAATACCACATGAGAAAATTGAATATTCCCAAGAACCGTTTCTTTAATTCAGATGGTTCTCTACATTTATT
Organism: Nesogale talazaci; assembly: GCA_004026705.1. Classification (NCBI taxonomy): domain Eukaryota; kingdom Metazoa; phylum Chordata; class Mammalia; order Afrosoricida; family Tenrecidae; genus Nesogale; species Nesogale talazaci. The sequence continues at coordinate 55,383 of PVJH01004402.1, forward strand.
TAAGTTTCTATAAATCAATAAGTATCTTACATGATATTAACACATCTGGATGCTGACTGCTAGAGTTCTACAGGCACTCCAGAACTGCATTGCTTACTTTTTATATTTAGTGTTCGTGTATAGCAGAAGGTATTTTCAGGCAATTTACAAGCTGTCAGGAATCTGTGAAGCACTGATCACAATTTATTGAAAACTGAAGAACAGAAGTTAAGGCAGCAAGAACAAATGAAGAAATGTGGCTAGAGCCAAGAAAGAAAATATTATGTACTATATGCTGGCCAAGTGCTCCATAAAATCAGGTAAAATATTGATTGATGAATAAATTTTAAAGAAACTATAAAAATACAGAAACTAAGGGAGTGAATGAATATTAAAAAGAAGTTGAGAAGTTAGTGAATTATCCCTTGATTCATCTTTTGCATTCACTTTATATAAGAGAAAGGCAAAAGATGCCAGAAAGCCAGAACATTATCACTACTGTAGTCAGTGAGAAAAGGTAACGATGATAAATGAGGATTAACCATATTCAAGCAAAACATACAATGCATATGTACATATGCATCCACTTGAATAGATCCCCCATACATGCATGAGACCACAGCAATGGAGGCTTTGAGGATGAATGAGAACTCTGTTGTTAGGAAATCCAGCAGAACATCAAGCACAAACTACAGTTGATGGTCTCCTCTGAAATGACCACTCCATATAAATTATGAGCAAGTTTTCCCCAATTCTCATAGCTCTGGAATAACTTTAGCCAATTGAACATGAATTTTGTTGTCTATGCAACCTATCTTACAGTCACATTTAGAGGTAAATCATCAGAGGTTTTTTTTAATTTTTTTTTCCTCTTCCTATTTCAAAGGACCTGTGACCATTAAGAACTATGTTTCAGCATGTACATGGAACTCATGGAAAGCTTCCCTTTTGCCCTTTGAGTGTTCTCTTCTGTCTCGGACCTTCAGCAAGGATGTGACTTAAATTCTGTGTGGAAAACATAGGTTTGACTTGCAATAACTTTAATGACTTATCAGTAGGCAAATTTCACAGAGGCAAGGCTTTAGACCCCTGCTGGAAGGCACCCCGGTGGTGGGGCACAGTGGCCATTGTGGCTTAGCAGTTTATATTTACAGCTGATCTGCTCAGGATACTTTTCTGTCACGCCTATTAGTTTCAAAACTGAAAATTATTCCTTGCATTTTTAAAAACCAGATATCTGACCTTCTTAGTCCCGTTCACATTTTCAGCACTCTGTTTTCTTTTGGCATAAGCTAATGCAGACATCTTCATATAACATTCTCTTCTATTGTATTCTATATGATGAAAAAAATAGCTTTCTTTGCTTTTTTATGGCAGCAGTAAAGATGAGTCCCAACTGAATATGTTTTACCTGTTATTGTTGGTTGACATCAAGTTAACTCCGAGTTCTGGTGACTAAAAATACAGCTAGAAACATCCCATCCCTTTTGTCAGGCAAAAGACATCTTCTGATGTCTCAGAAAGAGATAGCCCAATGTAGGGACAGTGACTTACTTAATGTGGCTCTCTTGGGAGGGAAAAATTCTTTATGTGATGTGGCTTCCTACAGTCTCAATGAGTGACTTTTTTGCTGCCTGAGTCTTGGGAAGAAGATAGGAGGAAGAGACGGATAGGACTCACCTGTGATGAATTAATAGGCTTCCTTTGTAATTGCTATTCTGCTGGTGATAAAAAGAACTCTTTGAGAAACATGAGGCAGGGATTCCACTGCCAGCAGGAGACAGGAGTGTGGCACATCTATGCACCTGATATGCCTACACAGAAAACTGTCATGATCTGGAAGCCAGCTTTTATATCTGAGGCAAAGGAACAGTATCCAGAACGAGGAACCAGAGATTAAGACAGAGGGATGGACTTCTCATCCCACAGAGCAAGTAAAGGGAAGTTCTTTGAGACTGGAGTTTGACTCGTGTAATGTGGTCCCTCTGGGCACGATTTTGGGAAATTGAGGGTGCTGTTTCACAGAAAGAGAGCTGAGTGAGCCTCTTCTGATGGAGATTTGCTAAGATGGACTGCCCCGGGCATTTAATGAGAGGAGCCAGCCTCACTGACACACAGACTCTGAGGCACATGCCTTTGGATTGAGGTTTACAGCTGAGTGCCGGGAATGTGAGGCATTTATTTAATTTATTAATTAGACACCATTTTATTGGGGGCTGTAATAGCTCTTATAACAGTCCATATATAGGATGATTCCATGCCAATTTGTACATATGTTGCCATTATTATTTTCTAGCATCCTATGAACATGTTTTTACCATGTTCTGACAGATCAACTATAGACCAATTCTCACTGACACTGTAACCTGTTAATTTCCATAATACACGCTTTAATCACGAAACTTGTCCATCAAGTTCTGGTGCCCATGATAAGAGGTTATGGAACTCGGGAGTCGAAAGCACTGAGGATGTTGTGCAGGATAAAGCATCAATGTCATGAGTGGCGTGATCAATACTTACTAAATGCTCTTTGACATTTTTGAATGCTTGGTTTATTGACTGTAAACACACATCAACTAAGCTAATACTCCTACTTAAGCAGGACACCATTGACTGGAGGAAGAGGGGATTCCTGATTAAAAATTGGGTCTATATGGGGCAAGAAAAATGTTCATAGAATGCACAAATAGTATTGTAATGTAGTTATTTAATTTTAAAAGATCGTGGGACACGAGACAAATTGTTTAAAAAAAGCGACATGTCTGGTCACCTTATAATGTTAACTTATACTATCACATCACTTCAAACAACTATCAGGGATAGGGGAAACACATTACATTAATGTTACAGCATCATAGTCCCAAAAAGTATTGCCTTCCTCGGTGTACTCACCCTGGAGAGAGTTGGAGAGAGCAGGAGTTGGTGTCTACGGGGTTGCTAGCTCTCTGCAAAATCAGCATCTCCCCCCCGGGTTTACTATATTGGCAGCTTAGCTGGCCTCTTGACATCATTCTGGAACTTCCATAGTGTCCAGACAGGTCTTTTGGGGGTCCCCCAGACTTAGTGGGGTGGCTTTTGGGACCATCTGTTGGTTCTTGGGAGTGACTGAACTTTTAGGCTGGGCTTAAATGCCACACTTCAATACTTCTCCAAAATGGAGTTTTGGGTGTTCATATCTTGTAAGGTAGTTCCACTTCTTACAAGGTAGTTCAGCATCTTGCAAGGAAATTCTATCATGTTCTCATCTAGCAAATATCTTTGCAAAGCCTACTGGGAAGGTGATAATCAGCAGTGTTTCTCTGCTCATAGCTGACAGTTGATTTCTGTCATTATCTTCTTGATATTTAGAGTTTGGATCCATTAGCCTGTATATAATTCTACTTATCTCAGATAATAAAGCATCTTTTAAATGTAATTGGAAATATATAATGAATATATTATGTCACTTGCCTTATTTGATAAACAATGTTCTAAAGCTTTGTCTTTGACATTTCTGTTTGATTAATTTAAATTAAAGGAAGAAATAAGTCCTTCAGACTTAGATTGGAGCATATGATCCACCAGGATGCTATTACTCCCACTGCAAATTCCATTTGGTTAATTGAGACACTTAAATTAAAATTGGGGGGAACTACTATTATTTAGTAAATATTAGATATCATACAAGACTGCTTACTATTCCTGAATATGCTAGGATATCTTTTATTATTTTGTGATCTGCTGTCTGATATAATAGAACTCATTTTATTGACTTGATTCATTCTATGCTATCCTCAAGATTAAAACAAGATGGCACTTATTAAAAAAAAGAGTTACCTTAAACACACTTGGTTCTTTTCCTCTTTGTTTGATGGAAGAATCTTCTCTTTTTATAGTTTCACAGCCCTTGTGAAGCACTTCTTCTTGGGTAAGGGAGTTCAAGCTTTAGGGCAGTGACCCAAGCCCTCACCTCCAGGAAATAAAGCAAATTTTCTCCATGATGCTTACTCTTTCATCTCTTCTGAGCAGCCTATGACCCCAATAAAGTGGTCTGCCTTAAGTGCAGTCCGTGCTTTTTTCCTTCCTTTAACCCTTTGTGCACATGCATCGAATCACCCGGCATATCTTTTATAATTAAAAGTAAAACACATGCTCAAAAATAAGGGTTTGAAAAAAATAAGATTTTTATTTAAGCCCAAATATACTCAATGCAATGCTAATATAACCTCACATTACATCTTTGAATTCTGATTATAAGCATATGTGTCATATTTTGCCATTCTTCATTTTTCTGGTTGTTAAAATGATTCATCCTGACTCCCAATAAGCCAAGATTATTCTTTCCATAATTACTTTTGTCCCATAATATAAGGAAAATGTGTACATTATATAACTCAAACACACTTAATATACCCCTACTTGCATTTTCTTTGTGTCCCCCTTTAATTCTCATGATATTGATATAACTGTAAGCACTTTATATGATACTTAATGAAAGCAAGAGTAAGATTTCTAATAAAAAATACAAAGAAGCATTGCTAATTTCCACTGTCTAGTGTAGTAAGCTGACCAATGATCAGTGTGTGATGAAGTTTAATTTGCAACATTTGTCTCCAGAAATAATGGTCGTATTCTAATATGCTAATGCTACTGTATCTTATGAGGAATCCAGGTAATAAAAAGGCAAGTTACTTTGTAAATTTCTCAGCCCCATGGGGTAATTAATTCATCCAAGTCATAGTTGGAGCTGTAGAAATCAATGACCCCTATCGGGCTTATAAGGCAAGCTGATTGCAAATAGCTCAAGTGGAGGTCTCCATTGATGCTGAGAGGTGCCCTCTGCCAATCCACAGCATCCTTATGTACAACAAGGTGCAGCACTGCCCGGTCCTGTGCCATGCTCACAAGTGTTAGGGTTGAACCCCACGTTGAAGCCACTGTGTCGATCTGTATTTTCAAGAGCTTCCATATTTTCATGCCCATTCTTCTTACCAAGCATGATGCTCTCTTCCAGGGACAGGTTTCACCGTTCTTGCTTAAAAGGAACATTTGGGATAGACTTCTTCAAAGACAAATCTGCTTGCTTTTTTTTTAGTGGTACATGGTACATTCCACAGCCCTCCACTATCCCTGGTCTATTTCTTCACAGCCATTTTGTAGGGATATGATGCTATCTATGTATTTCCTTAAACAGTATACTCAACTTTTTACATTACCTCAACTTTTCCCTTGGGCAAACTAGCAAAAATTCATGTTAATGTGTCAAAATTCAGATGCCCCTTTGAAGAATAAGAGGGGTCTGCCCTAAATCATAGTACTTTACATCGCCTTACATGCATTCAAAAACACACTAACAATTTAGAAGACTAATACATTAAACATACAGTGTTCACAAACTATATTGAATATATGAATACTGGGTTTAAGCTTTAGACTTCTACTTAAAAAACTAATGGTTCCATCCCAGTAGCCACTACATGGGAGATGGACTAGCTGTCTGCTTCCACACACAAAAAAATTCATAGAGTTGAAGATCCTATAAACTATCACTATGAGAAATAATCAACTCAATTATAGTCAGTCAATGTCTAAAAACATGTATATGTTGAATGTTCCTTACAAGTGAATTCATACATTATATCAATGTTACAAGGATCATCAGTCCTAAGTGAAAGACATCATGCTTGGCAAAATGGATAATCTGCAAAAAAACAACAGACACTCTAGATGATGAATTGACCCAGTAGCTGCAACAGCCATCGCACATACACCCACTATTGTGAGAATGGTGGACCAGGCAGATATGTGTTCTATTTTTTTTGAGGAGATAGCTTGAGACCACCTTACAACCACAACAGCAACAGCAACAACAGCAGCAGTAGCAGATTCTAGCTACCACATATTCTCTTTCATAAGGGGTGTTTTTCAGCAAGCATTTTAATACCATTTTGTGGTAAAATTAGGAGCCTTGCCTGGTATTCAGGTCAGCTTATACTCAAGTATAGATCATAACTTATGTTTGAAAAATAATAGCAGTGCAACTTGAGTCTCAGAACATCCATGCAAAGAGAATGATTGAGAGAGTGTTGTCCATTCTATACTTTGCAAGCTCTAATATGGAGATACCAAAATTCAGTAGGAACGTTAGGACAATTAAGAAAAGTAAGAACAAAGTGCTTTGAATGTGCTTTTGCTCTGCCCTACACAAAATAAAATTTAAATAGCAGTGCAATTTCACATCTTATCCAGTTCTAAACTATGCTGACTCTATATACATTAAAAATTTTAATAAGGAAAACAAGGATTATGGTTAATCATCTATCTTTATCTAAGGATAATTACCTATCACACACTGTCTAAACTGTCTATATGCAATGACTCCTTTAATGTTTGCAATAGTTCTATGAGGTAGAGATGAGATGAAGTAGATATCAAGAAATACAGAGATCTAAAACACAGGTTATGGATTTTTTTTATAAGGCAGTCGTTAGGAGGAGAATTTACCCATAAACAAGTGTTTACAAAGAACATATTTTTACAAGGCAGGGTTTAAAACATCATTCCATTTTCTATCCCTACTTCCTTCTCATTCACATTTACAACAAAATTAAAACATCCTGGTTCTTTACAGGCTAAACAATGTATAAACTACAAGGATGCCTATGTTGCTTTATTTGTATTGAAAGAAATACAGTCTCCACAAATACCCCTATTTTTTACCTTTATAACCAGAAACATCAATAATGAAAAAGGAAAAGGAAAGCAGAATCTATGCAATCGATCTCAGTTGGAAAAAGAGTATTCAATATGCTATCATTGTGCAATGAATAAGTCAGTCTTAGAGGAAATACAAACAGAATGATTTTCAGAGACAAGGATGGAAAATATTTTGCTCATTTTAGACACATTATCAGGAATAACCTATCATTGGATAATGACCTGTCCCTGGAAAAGAGCATCATGCTTGGTAAGAAGAATGGGCGTGAAATTTGTCAACAAAAATTATCCTTAGATAGAGAGAGATAATTATCCCTAATCCTTGTTTTCCCTATTAAAACATACAATACATTGATTTCCTATGGCTTGGAACCCCCAATCAGATGAATGAACTCAACTATCCTAATGGTCCTGAAGATGACATAGGACCAGGAAGCATTTTGTTATGTTAAACCTAAGGTAGTCTGACATCCATTTTGTTCTTTTCATTCTTTCTAATATTTTAAATAATTTTGTTTTTCTAATGTGCGATTTATTTAATGTCATTCCTCAACACCTATTATGACTGATGTTAAGTGTGCTCAATCTATTATTGAGATAATTCTAAATTCAGGTAGGATGTCATCAAGGTTCTGTTTTGACTGCCATGATCTTATTTTGATTTTCTTCATCTTCCCTTTAGTTTCCTAGTGAATAACTGGTGTTTTATTCAATAGATGGACTTTGGTCTTGTTCTGGAAAATAACATTGATCTTCTCATTGTATCTTCATTACAGATGTCATCAATTTTATATGCATGCATTTCCAACTTAAAGGTTCAGTACATGTTTATAGTTTTTTTTTGGGGGGGGGGCATTGCTGAAAATAAGGTATTTTGAAATACAATCACTGGTCTTGCAGAGTTCTTTCAGCAATATCCAGGATCATTCAAAGAAGAATGTAATTTCCAGCGACAAATTATTTGTTTTCAGCTTCTGAATTACAATTGCCACTGATATTGATGCATGCTGATTCTGTGTTGAATCAAATCTAAGCAACTGAAGTTGAAAGAAAAGATTCAGGCCAATTATGGTGAATAAAGAAGATAGTGCTCAGTTAGCTGAAAGAATGTCACCTAAAGACTGAAAGATTTTTACTCAAACAAGCAGTCATCCAAGTGAGGTATCTACTAAGTCCACCGAGAAGTCCAGCATGGTGTGTGATCCAAGGATTGTTATAATATAATCCCAAACTAAGGATAAAGTATCATTAGAACTTAAATTGAGAACACTTGATTTGTTGAAGGTTGATGGTGACAGTGAGAGTTCAAAATTCCTTTTCAGGGTCCACATATGGATTAGCATTCCAATGAATCCCCTCTAGTCCCTCCACAGATGTTCCTTGGTCTGTTCTGGAAAATAATATGGAACTGTTCATCGTCTTGTCCTTACAGGTGCAATCAATGTGATTTGTGTGTACTTCAATACAATATTTTGTATTGCTGAAATACAAAATGAATCCCTTCCCCTTGCTCAAATCACCCTTTAGACCCCTTTTAAAGTTGTTTCAATTTTCAGAAATAAAATAAGGGGGAAATATATATGATTGAGCCTCTAGGGATCCCCTCTAATCATGGACCAGGGATGTAAATAAGCTTGCCAACATGCAAAATTACTTGGAAAGTGGATCATTGTAGATGCAATTAGATTAAAATTTAGCACCTGACATGTGAACTCATTCTGATCCATTTACATTTCTTTATAGTTTATGAGATTTTCTGATTTTACTTTATTGACATTTTCATATGTCATATTTCATAGTACTTGTTTGTTGCTTGTTTTAAATGCTCAGCTGTATGTGACATCCAGTATAAGTAAATATATAGAGACATTGACTGGGTTAATGATTCTTTGTGTTTACGTTTGGGGGGAAATGGAGAGCTAATAATGATTAGCACAAGAATGAAGAAAATGTTCCAAAACTGCTTGTGGTAATAATTGTACAACTTTTCTTGATCTGATTGAATATGAAATTGAATTATATGTGAATTTTAAGCCCACATAGCTGTTGGGAAGAAAAAGACACTCCCACAAAGACATAAACTAACATTCATGACATTGTTTAAGCTGAAATAGCTGAAGACAAATTTCAAACCACTTATTCCAATGTTGAAGGATTCTGTGGGAAAACTATTAAATAATGAAAGAAGCCACAAAAAGAAGGTGGAACGAATACACAGAGTTACTGTACAAAAAAGACTGCAATTCAGCCATTTCAAGAGATAGTAAATGTTTTGTGAATGATGATGCCAACAAGTGTACAAATGTGCTTTGCACACAATGGATGCGTGCATAGATTGTGATGGGAGTTGTATGAGCCCACCATAAATGATGTAAAAAATGAAGTAGTATATGAGTAAAGTCCTATTAGATTGAAGGAAAAATTTAAGCTGTACTGAATGTATTAGTGTAAAATAAATCTCCATATATTGATCTAATAACAACTGAGACTTTACACTAAGCAATGGAACACTAAGGCCCCTAATCATCTATGTCAAAACATTTGGATGTTATCAATTGTATTGGTGGTATCAGTATATGCGATGCATAAAGGAGCATAGTCGTTAGAAGAAGGGGTATTCTTGAATACTTCGTGGTCCTCTTTCAGATCATGTGTTTGAATCAAGGAGCAGAGTATGAACAGAACAAGGGGTTAGTGTATGGTTCAAAATCAGGAAAGGAGTGCATTAGGTCTGTATCCTCATATCATACTTGTTCAAACTATATGCTGAACAAATCATCAGAGAGCCTGGATCATATGAAAAAGGCATCAGGATTGCTGGAAGACTTATTAGTAGCCTGCTATATGTGAATGACTCAACCTTGTTCGCTGAAAGTGAGGAAGAATTGAAGCACTTGCTTATGAAGATCAAAAATGGTAGCCTTCAGAATGTATTGTGACTTAATATATGTAAGGAGAATAAAATCCCCACAAGTCGACTATTAGATAACAGCTTGGTAAATGGAGAAAAGGTTGAAATTTTCAAGGATCAAGTCTTGAGTCCCCAATCAATGCTCAGGGAAGCAGCAGTGAGGAGATCAAAAGATGACTTGCATTAGGTAAATCCACTGCACAAGAACTATTTAGAGTATTAAAGTTTAAGAATAAAGATAACCTCTCCCAAGCCACGGTATTTCCCATTGGATTCAATGCATGTGAAGGCTGATCATTGAATAAGGAAAAGCCTAGCAGAATAGACACACTTGAATTTTGTTGCTAGAGAAGAATATTGAGAGTACTGTGGACTTTTAAAAGGGAAGACTGGAATTATTGGAAGAAATAAGGCCAGATTTCTCCTTAGAGATAAAGATGACAAGACTTCATCTTACATACTTTGTATAGATGGTCAGGAGAGACCAGTTGCTGGAGAAGGACATAATCTTAGTAAAAAAAAAAAAGGAAAAAAAGAGGAAGGCCCTTGCTGAGATGCATTTACACACTGACTGCACACCTGGGCTCAGAGTAGCTATGAGGCACATGACTACACAGTGTTTAATTCTGTTGTGCACAGGGTCACTGTGCGTGGGACCCACCTCATTCACACCCAGTACCACCAAGAACAACGATTACAAGGAAAAGTGATATAGCAGAATTTGGAAATTACTTAACAAAATTATTTGTATAATACGCACATAAAATAGTGCCGATAATTCAAAACCATTGCCCTAGAATAATGGCAAGGATAAGCTAAAATCACAAACCAGATTCTGAAGAAGATATGGAACTGGGTATATGTATCCATCAAAATGTTAATCCTTTCAAAAGTTGTCATTCAAGATACTCTGGCTGTGCTACCCCAGTTCTTGTTGAAGAAATAACCATACATATCATATGCACCTGATATGTATTCATAATTGAAACTTAAAAGGAATGGAAAGATTCAAGGTTAAAACCTCACTGAATTTTTTTCCTTTGCTGACCATGATTTATCATCCTGTACAGCAGGAAATAAAAGCTATCCATTTCTCAATAAAACTTGATGAGTTTTAGAACACATTCTACGACTGTTCATTTAAAGTAGGCATTACATGGATGTTATTAAGGCACTCACTAAAAACTAACTAAAGCCACTTAGATAAGGCTCAAGCCTTGAAATGACTTGTCTGTTTAGCATATGACTGTTGTGGGTCTGTCTTTTGGTTAGTTTTACATGTGCCTTTTTTTTCTGGTCAACATTTAGAGCAATATTTCTGAAGGGTAAAAATAGGAAAGCAATAATCAATCTAAACATTAATAATCAGCTAGCAAAAGGAGTAATACTGAATAATTGGATACATGAAGCATTACTCATTTTTTGAAATTATTTGACTTAGATTTTGTTTGAATGTTCAAAAGTTTAGGCTACAATTCCACACTTTATTTTATACATTTTTAATGGTAACCTGTACAATAGAGTTGTCTATAATTTCATTTAATAGTTTTGCTTATCATTTAGTTTATCTAGTTGCTAACTATAAAGATTGAGATAAAGTTTCCTCCTTAGTGTATGTTTTGCTTAAACATTAAAGCATATATAATATACTTCATATATAATATGTTGGAGCAAAGTATGTATGATGCATAATTTTCTGGTGCAAATCACAAGGGATTATCTCATATAGATGTCTGTGGCAAAATATAGAAGTAAGTAATTTATCCAATACTGAGAAATTCAAAGTAACTATCATGCAATAATAACTTTTTGAGTCCTAATGGAAGAGTGATTTTTTTTTCAGGAAATATTTATTTAACTTCTAATTAATATGGGGAATAAAACACACGAATATGAAAAAATATGCACTTCAGATATATATGAAAAGGAAGAGGAGAGAGGGATTAGATATTGATAAGGGTCTATTATAAAAAATTGAAGTGCGGCTGAACCCCGGTGGTGCAGGGGTTGTGTGCAGCAATGCGGTCCACAGGGTTGGTGGTTCAAATTCAGCAGCAGCTCTCCAGGAGCAAGGCTGGGCTTTCTACTCCCACCAGGGCAGTGATGTCAAAAAATATTGAAGTGAATAGTAGAAAGATAAACTATATACTAGTTGTGGAGACAAAATTATTATCATTTTTAATTGAATGACAAGTATCCACGAATTTCACTACAATTTTTGGAATTCAGTGACAATTTCACAGACCAGTTTTATAATGATGATGGTGTCTTAAATCACTTTATGATTTTCCTTCAAATTTGTGAGCAACTACAAGCTTAATTTTGAGAGCATGAAGACATCCTTGCCAGAATGCCTATTTTAATGAGACATTGGATATTCTGCCAAGAGATAGGAACAATCAACAAATATATTATTTAAAAATCACATCAGTTTCACATTTTCCTATATATTTTACTACACATACACCTATATATATATGCACACACATGTATATATGTGTTTATACATATATACACATACCAGTGTCACATACCAGTCATTGAAGTCAGGAGGTCTTAGTGCTCAATGTGTACATGTAAAAGTCAGCCACTGAATAAGGAAGAGAAAAAGGAAAAAAAAGCAATGACTTTAAATTATGATGCTGAAGAAGAACATCGAAAGTATCATAGATTGCCAAAAGAACATATAAATCTACCTTGGAAGAAATACAGCCTCAATGCTCCTAGAGGCAAGGATTAAAAGACATGGCCTTACACGCTGTCTTGTGAGAACAGTCCCTGGAGAGGACCGCAGGCCTGGTAAAACAGACAGTAAGACAATGACAGAGAGAGGAAGGCAGCCTCTCAACGCGATGGACTGATACGGTGTCTGCACAAACCAATGCCAGCATAGGCGCACTTGCAATGACTGTATGATTGCACAGTGGTTTTTTCTGCTTTTCATAAGGTTACTATAGGTTGGCACTAACTTGATGCACCTAACAACATTCTGCACATATTATTCACTGGGGGAGGAGGAACACAAAATAACGGATCATTTGTTTGGGGTATTTATCTATGTTGAGATAGCTTGCCCTGATATCGGTTTCAGATTTTTAGTCTCTGTACAATTACAAGTTTGTATAAACATTTTTTAAAGTATTGTATATAAGGAAGAGCAGGAGATAAAAAAACACAAGTTCATTTTAAAAATGAGAAATGACTAATGACGCTTGATACCTGCTCCCTTGGGCCCTCTTGATTACACTTGCTTGAGTGCTTCTTCCATGTGGACTTTGCTGTCTCCGTGCTGAATGACGACTCGGTTATCTTCAAGTCTTTGAGACTCTAGGCATTCAATCATGTGGTGCTGAGGTCTTCCTCCCTCCCAACCTTAATGGTCCCAAATCTATCTTGCAAATCCAGATGGACTGGAGAAGGTACTGGAGAAGGTACACTAATGGAGAGGGGAGCTGGAGATGTGGGGAAACCAAGATGGGTGAGCCCCTTTGGGACTGTGGTTAAATTGGAACTACTGGATGGGTGGAGAGAAGGTGGGGCAGCTAGATGGAACCAACCGCAAGGATCTACATATGACCTCCTGTCTGGAGGACAGGCATCAGTGGAGTGGGCTGAGGGAGGTGTCGGGCAGGGTAAGATACTACAGAACAATAATAATTTATAAAGTATTGAGGGTTGATGGTGGAGGGAGAGCAGGGGAATACGGGAGGGTTTGGAAAAGGATTTGGAGAATGATGATGGCAGCGGATATGTGAATGTGCTTGGCACAGTATATTTATTTATGTATTGGAAAAACGATGTACAAGTCCCTAAAAAATGATTTTTAATTAAAAAAAGAAATAGCTAATGAAAATCTTAATATCCTAGTAACAATCGGAAGTAAATTTTGAAAGTTCTGAGGAAACTTAATTCATTTTATCTTAGTTCCTATAAAATACAGAATGAGTAACATTTTTATGACATATTATTCTTTACAGAGTGTCTTTTGGTTTCAAATGAATGACTTTGTGGTTAGTAGCCTAATCAGTAACCATGAGACTGCTGGGTCTCCTTGACAAATAGAGCATTATACAGATCTCTTGGAAGTTCTCTATAATGCACTTTTCTCCCTATTATTTTATTGCACATAATTTACATATCATACAATTCTTTGATTCAATAGTTCAATCACTCAGTTAAATCAGCCAGTGATCTCATAGACTATGAGTAAGAGTGAAAATAAATCTAACAACTCTTTTTTGGATCAGCAGCTACATGATCCTATCTGTTCTCAGAGGATGAGAGGTCAGAATCGGTGGAACAGAAGACATGGAAGAGCAATCATACATGAATTACTGGCTGACTCTAAGCATAATTAATAGGCTCCAGAAGACTGACATGTTTTAGATCACACTTATCATGAGACTATAATGACATCATAATCAATCATTTCTAATCTAATTGACCACTACGACCTTTATTTTCTGGATGGCATTAATACTTCAATGGCCCTCCTTTCCTCACCCTCCTTTTTAAAAAAAATTAGCAAAAAACAATATAAAATGAAGCAAGCTGTAATGTTACCTTTTAACTCTAGATTTTTAAAGATGCTTTATTAAAAGTGTAATTAAAGTAGATTTATGATAAAAGCCTGATTCAGTTGTGATTTGATTTCTCCCAATTGATATATTCCTTTTGTAAAATCCACTTTTGCGGGGAATATTCTGTGTACCTGTCCTATGTATTGTGAAAAGATATGTATTACTGTTCCATTCTGAGTCCCACAATTACAGGGTGATTGTGACCCTGGAGATTAGAAGGAATGAGCTCAGACATTGAACTTAAAATAAGAATTGTATGTGTTTAACAAAGTACAATATTTTAAACTACAGCATTGACTGCGCTGCTGTCAGTTGCTCTCAATAGTTTCCACTCACAGTGGCCTGAGACACAACAGAATGGAACGCTGCGCAATAGAGTCCAACCTGACAATCGTTCGCTTGTTTGAGCCCATTGTTGCAGCCCCCGGGACAATCCATCATACAAATGTCCTTCCTCTTTTCTGCTGCCCCTCCACTGAACTAAGTATATTTTCAGGAGAGTTACTGCTTTAAAGAAATGCTCACCTTCAAACCAAATGTAACTCTCTAGCGTCAAGTTCATTCTAACTCATAGTGACCTTTAGAACTGCCTGTGGGTTTCTGAGACTCTAGCTCGTTCTGGATGTACACAGACTCGTCTTTCTCCTGCGGAGCAGCTGAGGATTCTATGTGAGCGTGCTTGACTATTAAAGCCAAATTGTCAAATATCTCTCACCTGAAAAAGATAAGAATAATAAGTATTCTTAATATATCTCACAAAGAGTTTGTGAGAATTAAGAACTTTATGATTATGTGTCAAATGACTAAGTAAGTTATAACGGGGTTTTCCTTGCTTTCAATATTTAACTTAGACACGAACACCTGTCATTTCAATTGTGAGCTGAAGAAAGTAGTTAATACATCCTAATGCTTCCTTTCCTTTGATTGTTTATGAATTTTCAATTACAAATTAATAAAAATAAAGAAAGGTACTTTGGCCAATTGTCAATATTATTTCAATAGTACTGAAAATTGAAGTAAAGAATTAAAAGTTCAGAACTTCACAATAAAAACACACAGACTGTTTTGACTTCAAATGACTTATGAGAATTAATAAACTTTATAAAAACAATGAGTGGATTTACATTTCATTTTATAGGTCCAGACTTTGCTTTTTCCTCATACACTATATTAAGTATTATTTTAAGTGTTCACTGAGTGGAGCATATGTAAAATAATACAACATATGTCAAAGGACAGAGAGTTGCCTAAAACTTGTCAAGGCAGATCAACATGACAAGGGACTAAACCAGGAAATCTCAAAATTGGCATTGGCAGAAGAGATGTCAATGACAATAAGATTTGTCCAAGAAGGGGTGAAGAGAAGTTGAGAGATATTGCAAGATAGACCACTTGAATGGATATCAAAGCTCAACTAACAGTCCTAGTCCCTGTTCCCTGTCTTGCTACAAGCATTGCTACAAGCATATCTGCCCAACTTCTGACCGTAGGTCTAACATGCCTCCTATTATTATGTTCTTGACAGAGCACATGAGACTTTCCTGGAATGATACATTACCGATTCTGACAGGCTTACAGCTCTGTTGAAAAATGAAAGATTGCATCAGGTTACTAAGCAACTGTGCAGCTTTCTTAAACAGTACTCCTTGGAACTCGTTTCTTCTAATTGATTCCATGCACACCATTTTGAGAGTCAATGGGACATCATGTTTAGAAATATGCTGTGTTTCATCTTCCAATAAACATTTCCTGTTCTGTCTGTATAACTAAATCAAGATTTAGCATATAGATGTCATATTAAAAGTATTTTTCTTCCTCTTGAGTTTCATTGACATTTATGGGTGCATATATGTGTGGCTGTATTATTTTGACAGTTTAGTAAGTGTCAGAAGTTATCTGCACACTGTCAGAACATAGAATAAAAAAATGAGGGCCCTTTTCCCCAAAAACTCATTTATACCGCATACAGTTTTAATTACTGACTCTGACTCACCCTTTTGTACATCCACTATAAAATACATCAGAATTAATAGCAAATCTGTCTCACAGAACTACAGGCATGTTGACATTTTTGCAGTCACTAAACCTTAGAGAAAGATAGTATCTCATGCAATCTTGAAGTATTAGTGATAAATGCATCCATATATCATGTTTTACAAGGAGCAAAGTAGGCTTTTTATCAGCTTTGACTCCTCTTTCCATTATATCAGAGGTGAAGAGTAAACAATAAAATCTTATACACATTTTATGTTCATTGTATTTTATCAAGGACTCGATCGCTCTCTACTCAATATTTCAGAATAGTGCACAAATTAGTGAGTAAATCTGTTATTTTACTTATTAATTACTGCAATTTGATGAGAATAAAAGTAGTAAGAGAGTTTGGCAGTCTCAAGTAAATATAGATGTTTTTATTCAGTGTCTTCAATTTTATTTTTACTTGAAATATGACCATAATCAAACAGCTCACATTATATTCCCTTTAAATCCAAGCTGATATAGATTGTATGTTTAAAGAATAAATTGGTGAGAAGAACCAAAGGTATATATTGTTCCGTTCACTTTTTATTTTTTCTTGCATACATCTTATTTGAGTGCTCAAAAAAACCCAAGACAGTTTATTCCTGATCACTGTCCATACATCACTCTTTTGGGGTATATAAGGAATCCCACTAGGGAGAGAGATCGCAAATGAAATACTAAGAGACTATTAAGATTCCATGAAAAATATCATGTACATACTTCACTTTCAAACTGAATGGTACTATAGAAGCTGATTCTATTTACTGGCTTTTAGCATTTTAGTGTCTATTAATATAACATAGTCTTAGTAATCAAAGACAAGTGAAATCTTGCCCATATAAATAGGGTGAGAATAGCACTTGTAAGCCATTGATCAGAATGGTACTGACATAGTTAAGGAGAAATAAGTGTATCATCATTAACAAAAGGATTGACTATAACATACAGTTTGCATCTGTGGGTACAGTACTTAATTTTATTATCAAAATTTATTATCCTTATATAATATTATATTATTATAGGAAGATCAAAAACAAAAACAAATATGGTTTATACACTAAAAGTAAAGACTGATTCTCAAGAGGCCAAAGATGTGGGCAGAAACTGAGAGGGCAGGGTTTGGAAATTTACAATGGAAAGAGAAAGAATGGCAGGAAGAAAGAAAGAGAACCACAGGTATGTGGTTCAACACGATACTATTGTTGAATCCATCTTTTGAGATGGGTTATGTAAAAAAAATATATATATATCTACTTATATATTAAAAATGGAAGAAAAGTTAAACTGAAATTGACTTGAATTCTTTAATGACAGACAAGTTCATCTAAATTTTTGTCTTATAAATATTATGCAATTTTTAATACTACAAAATTGATAGAATGGTCAGGAGTACAGAAGGCAAAATTAATATGTATGAGATAAAATTTGTAAAATCATATATCTTAACAAAGATTGAAATCTCAGGTAATTTTAAAATTTTGTTGTTTTGCAGCTAGTTTGGAATAGCTGCAAAAGAAAATTCAACCCCACAACTAACAACCTTTAAAATAAACTCATGAAATTAAAACAGAATAACCTACTAAAATGATCTATTTTAGAGTATATATCTTTTCCATGAAAAAATTTCACAAAATTTTTTTGAGTAAGTTAAAAGAAAAAATACTACCAGTCATAATTCATTTTTACCCTCTGAACTAAGCCTCAACTACATCAATATTATTTCTCCCCAAATAAGCAATCCAAAGTTTTTACTAAATTCAAGCAAAATTAAATAAATAAAGGGAATCCTATGAAATTGCACCGACTTGCAGCAATAGACAAGAGTAGCCTGAGGTGCATTCTAGTTCAATATAGCTTTATTTAAGCAAATTCTCCAGGTAGTATGAAAGCAAGAAAGCTTTGCTCTCTCATATTCGCCTAACCAGCTCAGTATTGGAATTAACTATCCTTTAGAGGATTCCTTAAAGTACACAGCTCACAATTATGACAAATAATATGATAACTCTTGTCAGTGTTGTTTCAAGTGTATGTGAGTTGGTTTCAACCCATAATGGCCCCCACACAACAGAATGGAACACTGTCTGATCTGTGCCCTGCTCTCCATTGCTTCTATCTTTGAGCTCATCGTTGCAGTCCCTGTGTCAGCCTCTCTTGCTGAAGGCTTTTCTCTTTTTCACTGCCCCCTGTTTCACCAAGCAAGAGGTCGTTTTCCAGGGACCAGCTTCTCTAGACAGCGTGTACAAAACATGGGAGAAGTCTTGCCAGCCTTGCCTCTAAAGAGCATTCTGGCTGTATTATTTCCAAACGGATCTGTTCATTCTTTGGGAAGTCCATGGTACTTTCAATATTCTTTGTCAGCAACAAAATTCAAATGCCCTGGTAACAAAAGTATAATCCCAAAGATAAAGACAAAGTACTTCAGAATAGTCACTATGTAGACCTGCTATTTTAGGGGTTAGAGTAAAGTGTCAACAAAAATATTTGATTTTTTTCAGAAATGTATTCAAATGAAATTAAATTGAATTCTGTATCTGTTTCAGCTTTGGATATTTTAGAGTTTTCACAATAGAGGTTGTTGCTTTTTTAATTGTTCTTATAGCTAAGGGAATTTTTTGTGTTAAATCTTTTAAAATGAAAATATCAAAGATGAAAAATGAGCATGTTGCAAATAAAATCTAATGTATTTAACTTAACACTGATATGTTATTTCATAATATCCTCTATTTTAATTCATTTTTACATATATAGCTTCAGAAAAAATATAATTATAGTTAAATTTTATCTTTGGAGTTTTGTGTGTTTGCTTATCAATTAACAAAAAATTTCCAATTTATTAGTGTTTTTAGACATATCCTATTATATAACTTAAATTAATTTAACTTCCTATGTGATATTGTAGAAACTTATAAAGCTTTTCAAATAAAAGAATATATTAAAATATACTTTTTAAAACACACAAAAATCTAGAATAATTAAAATTTCTTAGAATTTAGTTTTACTGCATTAGAAAGCCTGACTTAAAAATATAAACATTTCTTTGACATTTATGAAATAAGAAGATATAGTTAAGAAGTCATTGTCCACTGAAAATCTCAAGGAATATATAAAAAGCAACTGCCATCTACTTCTCAAAATATTTAAGGAAAAATAACATAAGGTAAAATAAAACTCATTGGCAATGAGTTATAGGGTTAAATAATGGTCCCTCTGTAGGAGAAGGTGAGTTTCAGAAATTGTAATTCTTTAAAGGAGCAAAAAGCCCTGTCTTTCTGCAGTAGAGATTGCAGTGGTTTCTAACTGCTCACTTTGCAGTTAGCATTTCACTACAGGCCGCCTTCTAGTACTGAGCATATTAAGAACAGGACTGTCAACATTGAAGAGCAGATGTTGCTTGAATATTGGGAAGAAACAAATTTATGAAGGTAATATCTATTTGATAAATACATTACTTGAGGCAACATTATGTATTGAGCATTTATCAAGTGGCAGCCATGAAACTCTGGAGAAACATGAAAATTTTCTACTTCTGTAGAATCAGTCTCAGACATCCACAGGATATGTCAAATCCATCATAAAGGGACCTTAAGAGTGGCAATTGACTCCATGACCAGGAGGGAGGGAGGGAGGGAGAAAGGGAGCCAATGAACATTAAAGTCAACTTCCATTTTCCCAGAGAGTAATAAAATTGGAAGTTGCAAAACAATGTAGTGGGACACATAATTACCTTCATGTTAGCCATTAGTGAACTTGAATGGAATGGTACTTTCAAATTTGAGTCAGAGTAGGGTAAGGTTTCCTGTGCTAGGAATGATAGAGTCAAGAGGAATGGTGTTACATTCCTCAACAAAATGATCTCTCAAGATGGGTCTTGAAGCACACTGTTGTTTGTCTTAGGAGAGTTTATATCCACATATAAAGAAATCCATTTAAAACAGTTCATATTCAAATTTGGTGCCTCTCGCCCATTGTGATTCACAGCTACCTTGAGCAAAACAAGTGAAAACACTGCCAGGTCTTGCCCCATGTTCATTTTTTTCCTGCTGCTCTAGTCACTGTGTTAATCTATTTGAGGATCCTCCTGGATTTTTCTGCCCTCTGCTTTACCAAGCATGTGGATCCTCTAAAGAGTACCTCTCCTGACACCATGTCCTAAGAATGAAAGGAGAAGTTTTACCATCCTTGCCTCTAAGGAGCCTCTAGCATCACTTTATCTAAAACAGATTTATTCACTTTATTTCTATTTATCAGAAGATTCTGTACTTTCAATATTTTTCTTCATCACCACAATTCAATGGCACAGATGTTTCTCAATCTTCCTTGGTCAGTGCCAGCTTTTAGCTGCAGAGAAACTGGTGAAAACTACAATGGTTTGGATCAGGTACACCTTAGTTCTTATATAACCTGTGTGCTTTCCAACTCTCTAAAGAGGTCTTCTGCAGCCTATTTATCCAATTACCAAAGAGAATTTGATCACTTTTTGTTTTTAATCCTTTTCATTGGTGTAGAATGCACATCTACCACTTGTCAATTGGTCATACTGTGGTGGTTTGTGTGTTGCTGTGGTGCTGGAAACTATATCATTTGTATTTCTAATGTTAGCCAAAGCTTGCTAACTAAGACCAATTAAAAAGTATTTGGCTCACTGTTCATAGGAAAGTCCTTATATATGGTGTCATCAAAATATTGTCAGATACTGAAGAGTTGATGAATAGGAGCAAAAGGTGGTTGGGGATAGTGCCCTATGTTGGGCCTCTCTGGTTGGAGGGCATGCAGAATGTGACAGTAGAGGAGCTGTTTTCTCACAGTGGAGGTGACTCTGGTGACAGGCGTCAGTTAAAGCTTGTTATAGTGGAACCTTGGGGTCTTCATTTGCCAATGGTGTGAAGTTGAGGGTAGGAGAAAGGAGCTTCAAAAAGCTGGTGATCTGAATTTGGAATGTATAAAGTATTAATAAAGGAAAATTGGAAGCTTTAAAAAAATGGAATGCATAAAGATGAATATCATAGGTATTAGTGATCTAAAAAGACTGATATTGGCCAATTTGAATAAGACAGATATGCACAAAAACATATACACATATATATGATTTACTATGCAAGGGATAGCACTATTATGATGAGTGAAATGTGATTTGCTGTCAAAAAAGGACATTACAAAATCAATCATGAAGTACAATGCTCTCTGATGGGATTATATCTGTCTGGCTTCCAGGAAATTCAATCAGCAAAAATTATTATTGAAATACATTCAGGAAGCCCAAAAGTTAGTGATAAACCCATTGAATAATTCTACCAATAACTTCAGTCAGTCTTAAATTGAACAAACATGCCATCAAGATGCATGGGTAGTTATTGGTGCTTTGAATGGAAAAGTTGGAAAGTGAAAGGAACAGTAATTGGAAAATATGTACTTCCTGAAAGAAATTAATTTGTAGATTTTATGATAAACTCTTGAAAAACCAGCCATGTGTTTATATCAAGAACCTTTTTGACAACATATATACATATGGACCTCTTCATATGGAATCCACAGAAATAAAATTGGCTCTATTTGTGTGAAGACACACTGGAGAAGCAGAATATCAGCAGCTAAAGCAAGCAATGGGTTGACTGTGGAAGAAGTCATTAAGTGCTCATTTGTAAGTGTGGAATAAATCTGAAAAAAAGTAAAACAAATCCATCAGAGCCAAAATACAATCTTTAGTCTATCCCATTGAATTTGACTCCCTGAACATTAGCGACAAAAGACATGATGAACTTTGGGGAGAAATCAAGACAATCATTTACAAACAATGCAAAAGTTCATTTAAAAGACAGGAAAGAAAGAAAAGATCAAAATAGATGCCATAAAAGACTCTTAAACTTGCTCTTAATTGTATATTGGCTGAAGCAAATGGAAGAAATTGTAAAGTTAAAGGTCTCAATAAAAATGTTCAAATGACAGTTGGAAAACACAATACCAATACTAGAATGAAGTGTACAAAGACCTAGAATTCAAAAACCAAAAAAGAAAAGCATGTTCAGCATTTATTGAACTGAAAGGATTCAAGAAAAATCTGAGCCTTGAGTAGCAATATTGGAAGATTCCACGCAAACTATTCAGTGATGTAGAAAACATCAAGAGAGATAAAAAGTATACACAGTGACACTGTATCAGAAGGAGTTCATCAGCATGACATAGTTTCAGAAGGTAGCATATGAGTAGGAACCAGTGATGCTGAGAGAAGAAGTTCAAATATATTGAAGTCTTCGGGACATGATAGGATACTGAAATATTTCAGCACACTGATAAAACACAGGAGACACTCGTTAGTCTAAGGTAGAAAAAAAATGGAAAACATCAACAAGGAAAACTAACTGCAAGAAAGATGACTCAACAGAATGCTCAAACTATAGGAAAATATCACTGATATTAGACACAAGTAAATTTTGATGAATGTCATACAACAAAACTTCCAGCACTACATTGACTGGTAGCTGCTAAAGTTTCAGGAAGATTCAGAAGACGACTTAGAGCAAGGTACTATATAAATGTATATATCTGATGGATCTTAGCTAGAAACAGAGAATAGCAGAAAGATGATTTCTTGTGTTTTGTTGACTGTATAAAGTCTTTCAACTGTGTGGAACACCATAAATTATGGAAAACCTTGAATGGAAATTCCATAATACTTCATTATGTTTGTGTAAAATTGTACCTGGATCAAGAGCTCGTTGTGGGAATGGAATATGGGCTGATTGACCATTAGGACAAGTGTGTATCAGAGTTGTATCCTTTCATCATACATATTCAATCTGTGTGCTGAATAAATCATCAGAGAAGCTGACTTACATGATTTTTCCTGCAGCATCTAATATTTTGCCCACAAAACCTTCAATATTTGCAGTACACAGCATGGAACCTCGCTGATTTACATATTACCACTAGACAAAATTCAGCTATGCTAACAGGATTCAAACTTCTCTACTTATTCTGAGGCCACCCGTTCCTCCCATGGCACTGGATAGCTACACTGGGTTTGATAATGCACTGCAATAGTCACACATAATGCACATAACATACTCACCACTGTGGGGGCTTATGAAGGAAGTGAACAGACAACCAACAAATCAGGATCAGTAAACCAAAACAAAACAAACAAAAACCCATCATTGGTCTACAGCAATGCTTTTCCTCAGTCAATAACCTGGTCTTTGTCTAGTCCTGAGCCTCTCAGTATGTTGGCCTTGCCTTCGTGGGTGAAGAAACCCACCAATCGCAGTCACCTAATCTGGTGTCAATTTGAGGATTAAGAGTGTAGGGATGGAGTCTAGCCTGTCAATGTTGACATAGCCAATGAAACCTCTGTGTGAGCCTGGCTTTCTCCTGAGATTTCTGGGAAATCCAGCTGTATTTCCAACTTGGAGGTGAGAGACTTACCACTCAGTCACCCTGGAAATGCTCTACAGACAAGACACAACATTCACTTCCTGTGAGACATCCCAGAGCAGGAAGCACATGAGCTTCCCCTGAAGGAACCAGACCTCTGAAACTGGAAAAGTCACTGCTGAGATTCTTGAAAACCCAGAGAGGCCCTTGCCAGAATTGAGATGCTTCTACCACCATTGGATACACAAGACTCTGCACCCACTGGCCTGTGATTGTCCTGGTGTCATTGCATGTGCCTCTTGAATCTGAGTAAAACTGTATAGACTGGTATCAGATATAAGGCATCAGACATGTGGGCTTAGATTGAACTGGGTTGGGATGCCTTCCCAATGTTCCTTTCCTATTGTATATGAACTTCTCCCTTATACACATATGTGGGGTTATGAAACTGTATTTCTATTCTACCCAAACTAACACACCACCTATTTTTCTGTCTCTGTTTTTTTTTTTTTAATCTTGGTATCAGGGCTAAGCCTGGCTTCTTTACACTGTCGATACTCTCCTTGCCATAGACGCTGGTGCCTCTGATCTTAACCTCTGCAATTTTACATGGATATATAGATAGCATACTTTTCTGATGGTCTAGAGATTTTACTCAGGATCCATGATAGCGTGTATCAACAGGTGAAACATTTTGAAGTAGGTGTGGCTTTTCTATTTCAGCTGATCTTGTCTCCAAGGTACCAAAGGTTATGACTTGACTTGAGCAATTTTTAAAATCAGGAGGTAATCAGACCTTAATCCCTCAAGGCATGATCTTCACACACACACCCTCCAATTTATTTCAGCTCTGGATAGTCTGAGAGTCTGCTTCCTTTTGAGCTTCATGCATCCCAGATCTTTGCATAGTTCATTATGATACCTTATTTTGTCTTTTTCAGCTACACTGTGATATCTTTCCTTCCACTTTTATTTCATGACTTCCTTGATTCGCTTTAGCTACCCCAGGTTCAATTTTACTTACATTTCTTCTGACTTCTGCTTGGTCTTTTCTCCATCAGGGTTCTTTTTAATGTCATGTTACTTTCTTCATGTAGGATGCTGTTCATGTCAACCAATATTTTGTGAAAGTTTCTGTCAATAATATTCAATATGACAAATCTCTTTCTAAGGTGCCCTGTATTTTCAAGTGGGATACATCGTAATTAATATTTTGGTCCTCATGGACATAGCTCAATTTTCAGCTTCATTTTGAAATTCAACTTCAGCCTGGATTTACATTTGAGCAATTGATGTTTTTTTCTCTAATCAGCATCAGAAGTAAAGATTGATGATGATGAAATTGTCCGTCATGTTTTCAACTGGGTATAGTCTATTTAAATCTGTGTATTTCATCTGATGAAGTTCATATATATGATCAATGTTTATGCTGTTGAAAATATGTTTTTTCAAGGAAAATCCATTGGAGATATATTATATGTGTATATATGTGTGTGTGTATATATATATATATATATATCACATGACCTCCAACAAGGTCAGATTTTCCATCTACCTATCCTTCCAGCTTGTTTTCCATTTTGCCAATGTAATGGCAAATAATTATCAATATACCTTGAATGCATGTTTGATAAATTTCAGACTACAAAAATGGATTGCAGTCTGCGTTTCTTCATTAATAACTTTAGTGATTTGTGTTTATAGTAAAATTGACTTGTGCTAATTGTATTCTCTTATAAATATATGTAATTGTCCTCATGGAATTGATCCTATCTGATAGCCAGAAGAGAATAAAACTCTCTCTTTCACAACGTCAATATTTCCTTCATCCATCATGAAGTTGTCTACGACGAAGTTGTGAGAATTTTGGCTTGCTTTCTATTGAATGGGTTCTATGTAGAAGGCTGCATACAGTCTTTGAGTTACATGTGCAAGTGTCTCAAGACTTAGTCTCTTTAAACAAGCCAGATGTGTTTATATCTGTATATCACTAATTATTAATAGGACTTCCTTTCATTTTGATGCTGCATTCTTCTTCATGTAGGCCAGCTTCTAGGATAATTTGTTCAGCAAGCATTTTTTTAATTCTTTTTTTTCTTTTTCTTTCTTTCTTTCTTTTTTATAATTTTATAGGGGACTCTCACAGCTACTACGATATTCAGTACATCATTTGTGTCAAGCACATTTGCACACATACTGCCACATACATTTCTAAACATTTTCCACTTCAGCCATTGGTACGAGCTCCTCTTTAAAAAAAAAAAAGCTCCCCTTTCCACTCCCCCCCCCCACTTTATAAATCAATTATTTTATTGGGGGCCCATACAACTCCCATCCCAATCCATACCAACATCAATTTTATGCAGGCCACATTTACACACCCATTTTAATAAATATGTTGAAACTGCACAACCTTGGTACACATATTTCTTGATATTAAACAATTAAGGAGTATTACCTTGTTCTGTTTGTAGAACTAAATTCTTGAATCATGTACTCATTCCTTAGGAGTACACGTAAGTGTTCTCAGAATCTTATTCTTCTAAATGTCATCCATATTTTGTTATGATGCACACAGATGAATGCCTTTCTTAGCAAAGAATAGACCCAAAGTGATTCTCAGGTAACTTGTTAGGCATAAATTTCCTCTAAGGAAATATTTCTTTTTCAAAGTACTAAATTAGTATAATCCAGTATTATACTAATTCAGCATTTCAGTATTCAAGAACTATATTATGTTCTGTTAAGTGACTTACCCACTTAAAATGAATTTATGAGAGGAATAAATCATTGGAATGGTAGTAGTTTTCAATTGCAGTTTGATAATTGGGATTTTATCTCTTTAGTGTATGACAACAGTGGTTTCCTTCATAAATTATTGGCATCTTTGAGAGAAAAAAATAAATTACTAGAGGCAACAACTTTGACTATAAATCTAAACTAACGAAAGTTAAACAAAAATATTGTACACTATTTTATTAATTAATATAAATATATAAATTACTCTGCAATAATCAGTTTTTGGTCTGTAGTCAGAGTGTTGAGAGCAGATCACATGCACTTTATTCCAGGTACTCAGTTTCCCATATGCAGGGTCAATGATGGCTTCCTGTTGAAACAGAAGATATGGCAGACTATTGGCTCAAATTCAAATGATTAGAGGTTTGTGAATCGTTTGAAAACTCCAGAACCATCAAAAAGCAAATTTTTCAACAACATATAGTTTACCTTATACCCTCGACTATATGCTGACCCAAATATCAGTCAAGGCACATCCTTTTACCACAAAATTGCACTAAAAATGTGATAAAAATGCAGCTTATACTCAAGTATATCAGATGTAGTCCATATCTCTGGGAAAACTTCTTTTGAATTGCATTAGAGCTATGATCTGAAATCAGTTCTTTCCACTCTCATCTTCTTATAACTGATTGTTTAATCAGTTATATTTCACAGCAGATGAATATGGAGTTATCCATTTTGTGTTACTCCATCACAGGGGCTACTAATGTCTAACCACTGAGAGTTTGGTCTCGGTCTTATTGACATAAAATCTGTCACTCTTTTGTTCCAATATCTTCAGATTCTGTCCCATATTTTTGTTTTAATTGTTCCCCTCATGGTAATTTTGTTGCTGCTTATTTCTAATTTTCGTTTTTTTTGGTGGGGGGAGATCATTTTATTGGGGGTTCCTACAACTCCCATCATAATCCATACATCCATCATTTTTATCAAGCACATTTGTACATTTGTTGCCATCATCATTTTCAAACCATTTTCTTTCTTCTTGAGCCCTTTGTATCAGCTCACTTTTCCCTTCCCTCCACCAAACACACTGTCTGATGAACCCTTAGTAATTTACATCTTTTTCCATGCCCTACACCAACTACTGTTTCCCTGTACTCCCTTTTCTGTTGTTGGTCCCAGTAGAGGGAGTGATTATATGTCACTCATTGGTCAGCTTCATCTCTCTCTTACCACCTTCCCCTTCCCCTCCTGGTATTGCTACTCTCATTATTGGTCCTGAGTGATCTATCTGTTCTGGATTCCCTGTGCTGTGAGCTCCTATCTGTACCAGTCTACGTGCTCTAGTCTAGCTGGATTTGTAAGGATGAATTGGGTTCATGATAGTGGGCATGAGAAAGCGTCAAACAGCTAGAGGAAAGTTTCATATTTCTTCAGTGCTGTACAGCACCCTGATTGGCTTATCTCTTCACTGTTACCCATCTGTGGGGAATGTTCAATGGTCTACAGATGGAGTACCAATGCTAGCTTCTTATTATCAGCAAGTCATTCCTTACATTATAATACTAATTCAAAATAGTGTCCTTATGTCTTGGTTGCAGTAGCAAAGGGAAATTATCATATATACTATTCACAAATTACTCTAAGCACAATGGCATTTCCTAAACAGATTTCATTAAAAAGAAAACCTAAAGGAGTATAAATATATTTTAACATGAGTCTCTTCTTAGAATATTAGAGAAGTTAATAATTTGACACAGTTTGAGAAAGTAAGCATATTGCTTAACATTATTAATATTAACAGCTGCATAAACTGTCACATCAGCAAAATTTTTAAATCATTATATAGTAGTCAAGGAAATGCGATAATGGTAATAAAAGTCTAAATTTAGGGGTTGAGCCTTGGCAGCATAGTGGTTGTAAGTGGGACTGCAGCCCATTGGCATGGAGGTTCAATTCCAGCAGTGGCTCCACAGGAACAAAGGCTGGGCCTCCTACTCCCACCAACAGAAGGCAGTGATGCCCCTCCCCACAAAAAACAAAAAAAGTCTAAATTTATTTTTTGCACAATTAGAAATTTTATACCCACAAATAAGAACAATAGAGAGGACACAGAAAAAAGTTGATGAGAAACGTCAG
The DNA here is from genome assembly GCA_004026705.1 of Nesogale talazaci. Lineage (NCBI taxonomy): Eukaryota > Metazoa > Chordata > Mammalia > Afrosoricida > Tenrecidae > Nesogale > Nesogale talazaci. Next base: position 83,823 of record PVJH01004402.1, read on the forward strand.
TAGAGCATAATAGTGGAGAAGTCGAACCAAATAACAATTTCATCAATATAGTTATAGTTTATATACAACCAAGAAAGGTTTATTAACAGAAATTACTCACATTGACTCCTTTTTAAAAATTTTCTATTATGTGAAATAACTGTAAACTAAAAAGACAGAGTAATTTACAATGTGGAAATGATTGAATTTAGATGCCTTCATGTGATTTCAAGTATCAAGCTCATTTAAAAATAATTCATTTCATTATATCTCATAATTCCCATTTTCTGAAAATTATTAATATGGATAAGTTTTTAACAAAATTTTAAGTGCTAATTTTAGTTATAGGTATGTTGTATTGGTTATAACTTTATGTATCTGCTAGTTTCCATGTTTGCATTAACTTCAATGATTCAGTGAAGTAAATGATATTTAAATATTTAATTAATTGAATTGCTAGATGATATATAGAATAATATTTGAAAATATATTGGAGTATATAGAATAATATATTTGGGTTATCTTCAATGATTTTGTGTAGCCAATGACAGTGGTTGATATATTTTATGTATCCCACTTGTAGGAACCACATTAAATATTTTATTAGTTAGAATGCTAGATTACTTTATGGAGAATAATAAGCATACAAAGAAATGAAACAGAAAAATTAAGGTAAAACCGAGGAAATAAAAATTATTTTTTAACTAATTGGATTTCGATGATCCAAAGATCAAGAGACATTTAATGATTAATTGCATTATTTATTCATTCTTTTCTTCATTACTTAACAAAAAAAGGATGCTTGTAATTGTGATTGCATTTTATGGTTGACTGTCTCTCTGAAACAGTGCACTAGAGTTACTGATAAACATTCAAATTAGACTGGGGCTGACCCCCAGGGTGTAGTGGTTGAGTGCAGGACTGCGGCCCACTGGCTTGGCAGTGTAAATCCAGCAACAGTTCTCCAGGAACAAGGCTGAATTTCCCACTCCCACCAGAGGGCAGTGATCCCCCCCCCAAAAAAAAACATTCAAATTAGACTAATAATCTCTATGTGCCCTAGTAAATACTTTTATATTTGAGTAATGGAAATCCCAACTCCATGCTGATTAAAGAAAAATAATATTTACTTATTTGGATTATGGAATCATAAGAATAACATTATGCTTTCCACTTGATTCTCTACAGAAGTAAGACCAGTGTCTCATGTACCATGGCATGGCAGCTCAAGACGCAGCGACACACACTCACTGATAGACTTGAGTTCTGGCCTCTTTTCATAGAGCTACAACCCCATTAGTCAGAATAATGGTTAGACCCAAAGATTCTCAAAGATGAGTGTGCAATCCAATGTTTCCTACAAAGTAGAATGACTTGCTTGATTGCCACTTTTCAACATCACATTTCTTGTTGCCCACCAGCTAGGCCCTAAGGCAATCCACAAATATTTTCACCCACATACCTCATTAGCCAACAAGTAGTTATCAAATCAATTCTGAGTCATGGTGAACCTAGGTAAGTCAAAAAAAAAAAAAACTGCTGTAAAGCTTACAGGGGATTAGTTTTCAAAAGAAGATCATCAGATCTTTCTCTTCAGCAACACTCAGTTGATTCAAACCTTCAGTGTCTGCCATTCACTGAGTGTATTAATGATTGTATGACTCAGGGTATTATTCTAGCAGCTCATTACACTGGGGAATTCCGGCTTATAGAGTCTCACATTCCCTGCCAACAGCAGGGTATGTAGTCATTTCCCCCTTGACTTTAAAGGGTTTTCACTAGAAAATAACACCATTCTACTAATATTTTTTGTCAGAAAATTGTAATTCTATTGCATATCCCGAGAATAGAGAACACAAAATGACAAGGCACATCACTCCATTTTTAAACACAGGTCTCAAGCACAAGCTTATGTGTCACTGGAAGCTAAAACTCTTTTAAATAGATGCAACTACACCTTAAAATTGTTACTTCTTTCTTTCGGGACATAAATTATAGACCAAATATACAGTGAATGTTCCCTGTGAGCCTTCTCATTCAATCCTCCCAGACATGTTGATATACAATAGCTAATATTCATACTCTACAAGGACTTAGAAAAATATAAAAGATATAGATTTCTCCAGGTATAATCAGGTTTATAGTGAGAAATAAGGTGCTGCGTAGATGTTTTCTTAGAAAATGCAGCTCTTTATTTCAGTTACATGAGAAAATTTTCTGTTTACTTTTAATTGTCTTTACATATTGGATGTCTATTCATGCAAAGTGCTTGTAATTCCAAGTAGTATTACAATCTCATGGAAATGTATTGTAAAGCACATTGCAGATATATGTTTTGATGTATTCTACATTGGACTACAGTGTCAATTAATTGTAATAAGTAGTGAAAGAGGAATAGACTCTCTCTTATAGTGACAGAGTTCAGGGACTTTATTGTTTATTTAAAAAACATAAAAACCACTTGACATTTCAGCTTGAGTTTTCTAAACTTTACTGTAACCATATTACTGTCAATTTTTTTAGTTTGAGGCTCTGATGCCAGTATTAAGATAAAGATTTCTCTTTCCAACCATCAATTTCAAAACTTTCATTAGTACAACAATAAAAATGACCTCAGAGTAACTGCATTTCATTGCGTCTCACTTTATATTGAGCAAAGTTACATGATTTCTTTAAAATAAATTGCTTTTATCCACTACAATACTTAAATCATTTGGGGGAAGTAATATTTGAATTCATCAGTTTTAGAGAGACATTGAATCATTCTTCAAGCAATATATGATGACATTTTGAGCACAAATATCAAGATTATTATTTTAATATTAAATACTACCTGAGTGTTTAAAGAGGCTGAGGAGAATATTAATATTAAATATTATTTCTGACATTTTAAAAAGGTCAAATATGCTGCTGTTATACAAAATCTATTAGCAGAAACATCAAATTATTATAATCATTCTAAACACTAATTTGGTTCAAAAGTTAACATTTAGGGAGTTTGGACTCAATATTTTTTCTCAGTGAAGGTCAACATAATTTCATCGACCAAGTTTTAGCCAAAACAATTTCACTCAATTTGAAAGCATTAATTTTCTGTCAATATCGAACTTCTCCCTAACTCAAGTGAATGTTTAAATTTTGCCTAACTATAGTTTCCAAGGAGAAATTAACTTTTTTACCTTCCAGCTAGCACTTCTCTGAAGTAAAAATAATCATTGGATTTCAAACATAGGAAACAATAAAAATGTTAAAGGTTGATATTGTTTCTGTGTAGTTAAAAGAACACATTTTCCTCCTTCATTCATGGGTGGGTGAATAGAAGGCTAGACTTTGAGCCAAAATCCAGCTTTACCTCCCAGTCACTGCCAACTTGTCCAGTACTCAAACTCATTCAAACTATTAAGTTTAAGAGACAAAATGTCACTTGAATTCAATCAATAATCATAGTGACAAGTAGATTTTGAATGAAAAGTCTGCATCCTTTTCTAAACTTCTTATAAAAATTGGCCAATAGTTATTTACCTATTTTTAAAATTGAGTCCTTTTTCTTTTCTTTGTAATTTCTCATTTTCACTACTTGTTCAGATTTTTCTTATAGGTAGATTTGTGGCATAGCACATGATCAAGAAAATTTATTAGCTATAAGATCTTTTATACTCTGCATGCTATTTTTCTTGGACACCAATATATGCAATTTCAAGTTGGCTGAATGCAAGAAGCATTTGGAATAATTTCACACTAAATAAAACTTACTATAAGTCAGTAAATTCCAATTCACAGAGGACCCTAAATAAAAGGAGATTAGCAAACAGTCTCTTATAAAGAACAACTCTGCAGAAGAATTCATGGTTCTCCATGAACATATAAAGGACACATATGCTGATTCAGAGACAACAGTGTAATTACTTGTGTATTATCTAGAAACACATACTAATAAAATAGCTTCAGCCAAGGCTGTGAGTTGTCTTCGCACATGCATATTTGCATTTATTATTTACTGCCAGTAAGCTCCAGATCATGGCGATGCTTCATGTGCAGAAGCCTTCTATGGAGTTTTCAAGGCTCTGCTGTTTGCAAAGCAGATCCCTGGGTCTATCTGCTGAGGAACCTGTCTCAAAACTCACTGGCATCATGTCACATATGACTCACGGTGACCCTAGAGACTAGCTTAAAGCTGCTCCTGTGAGTTTCTGAATCGGAAAGCCTCACCCATCTCTAAAGAAGCAGTGGTAGTTTTGAACCGTTCACCTTGATGTTAAGAGTGAACAATAACCCATATGTCACCAGGGACCTGTGGGGCTCTGAATTACCAAAATTTAGACTACTAGTGGAAATATTCATTGCTTATGCCAACCATAGATGCATATATGGTTGTTGTTGTCCTTACGTGTATTTGCCTCTGTGACTCAATGTCCAACAGAACATAAATGTACAGACAGTACAGAGTGTGTATGTGCATGTGTGTGTCAGTTGTTTTAGGTGCCATCAGGTTGATTCTGACTCATAGGCCATATCTATTTTAAAAGGAACAACTAGTTGGTTGGCTGAGCCCTGGTGGCGTAGTGGTCGAGTGCAGGGCTGCGGCCCACTAGTTGGGCAGTTCAAATGCAGCAGCAGCTGTCCAGGAGCAAGGCTGGGTAGCTCCCACAACCACCAGAGGGCAGTGATGCCCCCCCAAAAAACTAGCTAGTCTTACATAATCTTCACAATTTCTGTTATGTTTGAGCCGTTTTTTTGCAATCTCTATCAATGCGTCTATTTGACTGTCCTCCTTTTCCCTTTTTCTACTGACATATCTCTCCTGATGACATTCCCAAAATATCTGAAACAAAACTTTTCATCCCACTTTTCTGTTCCCTCTAAGAAAGATGTGTTATTCTTCTGGAAGTTGGAGATATTTTCAATATTCTTTGCCAAGACCATAATTTCAAGGCTTCAATTCTTCTGTATTCTGCCTTATACATGGTCCAAATTCAATATGCATATGAGATGATTGTAAAAATGAGTTAAAAGAGATACAGCCTATTTTTTCAAAATGCCCCTTGCTGATCTTCAACACTTTAAAAAAGACTTACACTGATCTGCTCAATACAACATATCATTTGAATTCTTGACTGTTACTTATATGAACACTGGCTGTGGATCCAAGTAAGGTTAAATCATGACAATTTCCATCTCTTCTCTAATTAGCATGATGGACCAGTTGTGAGGATTTTGTTTTAATTGGCATTGCAATCCACACTCAAGCCCATAGTTTGATTTACATCAGCAATTGCTTTAGGTAGTTCCACTTTCAGCAAGCAAACTGCATCCACTGGAAATCACTAATTGTTAATATACCTTCCTACATCCTGTTTCAGTGTTCTTCCTCATAGAGTCAAGATTTCCAAATTATTTCCTGATAATGCAAATTGAATAAGTTTGGCAAAAGGTCACAATACCAAGATACACCATCCTAATTTTTAACTTGATAACTTGTTCTTTTTGAACATTAATTTCTTAGACTATTTACTCCAATATTCTGGAATACACCTTCTTCTCATTTTTCCTACAATTTCTTATGATCTACAGGATTGAATGCATTTACATAATCAATAAAACACTGGTAAATATACATTTCATATTTTATACTTTCCACCCAGATCCATCTGATATCAGCAGTAATATCCATGTTGGCATGTTCTACTCTGAATCAAGCTGGAATAAAATATTGTAACAATTTAAAAATTATAGATCATAAAATTTACCTGTGATACTAATGATATTTTTAAATAATTTCCACTGCCAATCGATTATCTATCTTTAAAATGGACAAAAATATGATTAAGCTTCAGTAGATTGGCCATGCTGATATCCAATACTTTTGACATAGACCAGCCTGCTTCCAGGACTTCATCATATTTTGATCCCAGTCAGCTGCAGATTGTGACAATGCTTTTTCATATTTTGAATCCTCTCAGTTAGTATTTGGAGATAAATTCAATAATCAGTTCAGTATAGTTTCCTTCAATATTAAATATCAAAATCTCCCTGTAGTGGTAGAATATTAATTTTTTTTCATGTGGTGACTATTTCTCCTATCTTCTATTGTTACTTTTAAGTGTAATTCAATATTAACCTATAAAAGCAAAATAACTGCTATCAAATTAATTCAGACTTATAGTGATCTGAGAATCCTTCAGTATTGCAATTCAATGCTGGAATATTTTCTTCTATTCTTTTTTTTGGATGTACTTTGATCCTTTTCTTCACTTTAGGTTTTCTAACTCCGGGTATTGGCATAATTTTATTACAATACTTTTTAGGGGCTGAGTCCTGGTGGTGTAAGTGGTTGAGTATAGGACTGCAGCCCGAGGACTTGGCGGTTCAAACCCAGCAGTGGCTCTCAGGACCAGCATTGGGTAGCTCCCCTGACCACCAAAGGCCAGTGAGGTCCCCCCTGCAAAAAAAAAACAAATACAAAAACAAAAATTACTTTTTAGTTGTCTTCTGGAGCTGTCGTTTGATAGCCCTTCTCCTTCATAATTTCTTCCACTTGCTTTATCTTTTCTACCTTCAAAATCAAGACTGAGTCTCTTCTGACATTCATGCTATGTAATTCCTGCTCTATTGTCTTAATTAATATCCCTAGTTTAACTCTATGTGTCCTAACATCCATTGCAATAACTACACATAACTCACATACAAAATGCATGATTAACACACTGTAAGATCAGTGAGAAATGCATTGCTCAGAGTTTTCTATCAGGATATATTAAGATTGTTGCTACCTTACAAAAAAACCTTTCAGCTCAGCAAATAAGGCCCAATAAAGGGACATGCCACTCTGTTGTGAGCCTCAACCCAAAGACATTCAACTCAAGCTCTATGGGTCCAGTAAACCCTGTTCCCTGAAATAAATGGCCAGAGGGACCCTACTCCAGTAAGCCTCATCCCCCACACACTGCACTCCACTTTGTGGATCAGCAAGCCCAATTTGCTCAACTCAATACCCACAGGCACCCCACTCCACAAGCCAGCTTCCTGCACAATACCACTCCACTCTACTTGCTACTTGTTGGGGCATCTGCAATTCTGTTCCAGGCTTTGGCTCCTGGTTCTGCTGCTGATCCTCTGATAGCTTTCTTTCAGGTTGATGTCTTTCAATATGCAGGGTTCTAGAGTCCAGAGGACATGCTCCACTTCTTGCTCTTGCTTGTAATGAGATCCTTCCGCCTTCCACCTGCTTCTCGGGAAGTTAATTATTTACCCAACAGGATTTCACTCCAAGGAGTCCTATTCACACTTTCTCCCAGGCGAATCCTATCAGTCTCTTCCCCCATTTATTTTCCAGATTCATGTAGGAAAAGGGTGTTTGTAGGGAGTTCAAGACTTAGGAAAGAAGAGCTACATTAAATAATTCACAGCCCCTGCACTTGTTTTCTTAATGACCTTTTGTTTTCTTCACTTATGATGTTATTGATGTCATACCACGATTCATCTGACTTTTGTCATGAATGTTTAATTCGTCTACTTAGTCTTGAAATGTTTTCCAAATTTAGGTGGCATGTAATCGATATCATATATTGGCTCTCAGGGGCTTGTTTTAGTTTACTTCTGCTTCAAATTGGAGTTGTAGATGAGTCGTTGATAGTCTGCTTCTGATCTTGTTTGGGTTTTTCATATTTAGCTTGTGTGTGTCTCTTCTCACAGCTATAGCCACTTCAAATCCAATGTGTTACCACTGGAACACAATCTCACCTATCTAGTCACTGTTTATGTTGACAAAAGTGGTATTTGCAATTAAGAAGTTGTGGTTCATGCAAAATTCTATCATACAATTTCTAGCTATCTTTCTATTTCAAAGCCATATTTCTAATTTTTGCCTTCCACTTTGATTGCATATTTGATTAATTTCATATTGAAGGTGTTTGCAGTATTCTTTAATTTTTCAACACTAATGCTTACTGAGTACATTTGAAAAATATTTGAATTAACTAGATTTCTTTGTAGCTTGGTAAACATTACCAAAACATTATACCTTAAGATATATTTTAAAACATCTTAACAGTTTATGACTTCTAATTTTTGTCTCATACAATTCATAGTGATTTAAATAAATTAAGATTTATTGCAGACATAGCCACTATCAATTTTAGAATGTTTTCTTACCTCTCATGTTCATTATTACTAGTTTTCTATTTGCATCTCCAAACTTCCTTGTCATAACCCTAAGAAGCATAGTTTACCTCTATATATTTACCTTCCTTGGATTTCATACAAAGAAAGTTCTACCAAAAAAAGAGAGAAAGTTCTACAAGGTAACAACAATAAAATACAGAGGAAATCAAAAGAAAACAAAATGGTAAAACTAGAACAAAATCAAAGTGGATCAAAAGACAAAGCAAACGATAAATTGTTCAATTTTAGTCGATTTCTTCATGATTACACTTTTCCGTGCACTCTGTCTAAAGGCAAGACTAATCACTTCCCTACTTAAGAACCAGATGATAGATACTGAGACGTCGTCCATGTGAAGACCTGCAAGTGTACGCCGTACTTTCACCTTCATCCATGTTGTTACAGTTATGTGTCGTCCAGTGGATTGAAAATCATAGTCGCTTTGTGCTCAACTTAACAAAACACTCCCCAGTCCTTTTTTGTCCTCGCGATTGTTGCTATGTTTGAATGCATTGTTTCAGTAACTACGTTAATCCATCAAAGGACTTTCATCTTTTTTTGTGGCTTCTCCATTTTATCACGCATGATACTTTTCCCAGGGACAAGTCACCCCTGAAAACATGCACAAAGTGACTAAGATGATGTCTCCCTATTCTTTCTTCTTTTTTTTCTTTTTGGGGGTGGGGCGGGCATCACTGCCCTCTGGTGGTGGGAGTAGGAGGCCCAGACATTGCTCTTGTGGAGCCGCTGCTGGATTTGAACTTCCATCCCAATGGGCCACAGTCCCGCACATAACCATTATGCCACCAGGGCTCAGCCCATCCTTTCTTCTATAAAGCATTCAAGCTGTACTTCTTCTAAGAGAGATTTGTTTATTCTTTTGACAGGCCATGGCATCTCCAATATTCTTCACCAGCTCCACAAATTAAATGTATTGATTCCCATAGCCTTCTACAAACGGAGTGCTCAGAATTTAAACTCTAATACAGTGGGTCTCAAACTTCCTAATACAGTGACCCTTTACTGCAGTTAATCATGTTGTGGTTATCTCAAAACCATAAAATTATTTTATTGCTACTTCATAACTGCAATTTTGTTACTGTTATGTATCACAGTACCCCTGTGAAAGGGCCATTCAACCCCCCTAAGGGATTGTAACCCACGTGTTGAGAACCGCTGCTCTAATACAATTCCCTCCTTAGGTTTGAGTTTTAGTATGTACAGCACTTATATCACTCAGGCTAGTCTGCTGCTTCTGTGGAGACTTAGTTGACATACCACGTAAGTGGCTGCATATTTTAAGACAAGATTTTAAGAACCCAGAATTATTATTTCCATTACCCAGGCATAATCTGATTTCTTTACCTCTATATTTTCCTTCAGTTATCACATCATGAAGGTATGTATAGAGCAACACTGCATTATAAGGATTGGACTTAGGCTAATGTTTATAGTTTAGTGTGAGCTCAAAATTCATTCATTTATCAGTTTTGATTATTACTCGATGCTTGTTCCTATAACTGCTCATTTTGAGTCTTGCAGAATTAGAAAATTCAGATCTAGAAAGCTTTACTTCATCCATGCCATAAAGGTGAGCTCTACTGTGAGTTCTCTGTCTTCCCTAGTTATACCTTGAGTTCTTTCCAACCTAAAAGGTTGATCTAACAATGTTTCACTGCTACTCATAAGAGTGTCAGGGCTGATTCCTCTGAGGGGCACAACCTCTTACTTCTTCAATGTATGTTCTAATATTATGGGCTCTGCGGATTCCTTTTCACCCTGGGTGGCCTAGAGGGATGGAAGGAAGGTGGTTCCCAAGAAGAGTGCACTAGAGAGATGGTTTTCAGAGATAATTATGAGAAACCTGACTTAAATGTTTAAAACCTGCTCAGTTCACACACACACACACACACACACACACACACACCTATGATCTATGATGCATGTTGGGTCTGCTCAGTTTTTAACATTTTCTGTTGCTTTGCTTTTCATATTGGGGTTTATCTCAGATGCAGTTTGTCATTGGGGTCAACTTCTTGAATTTTTGCTATATCTTTTTTTGGTTGTTTTTCAGTTTATGAAACCCAGGATGGATAAACCCATTGAGGTAACAAGTGGAATAAGGATTCCTGGGGGCTATAGTGTGGGTGGGGTAAGAGGAACTGACAATTTGGTTCAAGAAAGAAGAAAGAAAATGTTTAACTGCTAGTGGTAGAAAACTTATAAATACTGCTTGATAAGGTAGAACTATTGGCTCCCAATAAATTGGTTTAAGAAAAAAATCTTTCTAAACATATTGCTTTTAAACAAGTTTTTTTTTATTCTTGTGTTATCACAGAATTCTAATTCTGATATTCTATAACCAGATTTGTTGAAGATTGTGTTAGTCTGAGTAAAGTAGGGGAAGAAATTCACAGAAACTCATATATGTACAAGAGAGAGTTTTATAAAATGGGTAAGTGTACATTCAGTAAGCATCATAACCCAGTGCTGTCCAAGTCCATAATTCCAACATTATCTCATATGTCTGACATCAGTCTACAATATCCTCCTCAACCTCACAAAACACATACAATGATGCCAATTGCAGAAGGAAAGCTGGATCAGTGAGGATGCAGGCATCTCAGTGCAAGCAAATCACACTCATATTTTGGTATCTGTATCTTAATTGCATGAAGTAAACTTTTTCTTAACAGTCCAGAAACTACTCAAAGAGTCCAAGTGTTTCAACCGCCCTTGACCCAACCTAAAAGGAAGCAGACTATAACACAGTCAACCTAGGGTACACCAGGGACTCAGTCACTGTGGCGTTCCTACTGTCGGGGTACATTATTTTGTGTGCTCTTCAAATGTATCCCCTTAAAATTTCATTTGTTTGAGAAAAAATCCAGACATTTCAACATATTGTGTGGTTATACGTGTGCATATATCTTCTTCTCTTTTCCTAGGGACTATTGAGCCTACCATTTCCTTTCCTGAGTGTGCCTGCAAGGAGCAATCTTTACAGCATGAACTGCATATTCAATTTCCTGCCGTTTTCAATTCATCTGGGATTAACCAGAATTTACCTGTTTACAATAAATGGAATAGATATTGGGTATTTTATCAAGGACAGTCTTCAGGCCTCATGGTTTTCTATTTTTTGAAATTGAATGTCATTTAACCTCTGGGAGTAGAACACAAGCTTTCCTTTAGAGCAGAAGTCTCTAATTTATAGGGGAAGCTTTTTGAATGAAAAGAGCTTCCAGGCTGGTTTTTATTTGTTTTAGTTCAAAATGTTTGCGTTTTTATATCAGTTTCTTGCCCTGAGGGCTCCAAAGGATAGGTGATTTTTACAAATCTGAGAAATAAATCAATCAATATGAGAATTTGTAAGTCTCTGTTTGCTATCAGTATTGCAATCTCTTCTCTTTAGAGACCTTTTATACAAACTCCGTTAATAAAAGGAAAAAGCCTGACACTGTTTAAGTCATGATTACACTGCAGATAAGTAAATGTACTCAACATCAGCCTTAGATCAGTCTTATTTTAATAAAGCATAGGAATGAAAAGTGTTTGGAGACTAAAAAATAAGTCTGAAACATGCATTTTATTTACTAGTATTACTGTGTGGCTCTTGTTATTAATATTGCTTCTCATCTTATAAGATTGAACATTATTGTGCTCGTTTCCATGTTTTTTGATAAAATGGAAGGATCTAGGATGATATAATATATCAGAGCCATAAGCAAGAGAGAGGAGAAAAATAGAGATGTGGAGATGACGGAGACAGTAATGCATATTTTTTATAAAAAAGTAACACTCAAGGTGAGTTGTAAGTGTAAAATGCATAATAGTCTCCAAAATAAAACAAGGCTATTTTATTAATAAAAAGTCAAATCAATAAAAATGTATAATATTGCTTTGCCTTATAGAAAAGCAGTCTAGCCCTGCAACTGATAGGTAAAGGTCATCCTTACATTGAGAGCTCAAATGTAAGAACAGCTTTGAGGAGGGCAGAGGACAAAGGAGTGTTTCAGTCTGCCGTACAGAGGCTCATTCTGAGTCAGAACCGATATGACCATACCTAACAACAACAATTTTCTCCAAATATTTTAGGGGCAATAATCAAAGGTGTATATGTAATAAACAAATGAACATACCATCTAGTGAATATAATATATATATATATACACTCTAAATTATCTACAATGCAGAAGACTATGTATAAACATTATAGTATATTCTATGAATTAAACTTAATAATGAATGTAATGATAGGCATCCTTCAGTGTGGTCCTTAGGAAATCTTGGTTACTAGCAAGGTTATGTGATGGGCTACTAACCAAAAAGGTTGCTGGTTCAAACCCACTACCTCTCATTGGGAGAACGATACAGTTCTCTGCTCATGAGAATATTTATAAAACAGACAGACATTAAGAAAAGTTGCACTCTGTCATAAACAGTTACTATGATTAAGCTCTATGAACATGCACTATTCAATCACATTATTCTATGCTAAGATATTTCAAAGACACTATTTGAGCAACTGACTCTAAGGGTTGCATATTGTGTCTCTGAAGAAAAAAAAAGCAGCCAAATACAAGAGTAATATTATGAAAACATACCCCTAATATTGTATGCAAACAAAATTTGCTAAAATAACTCAAAGTTAGTTGTTGCAGTATATCAGCAAGGACCTTCCAGAAAGACTAGATTTAGATGATGTGGAATAAGCAATTTCAATACTGATGTCACATGAATCCCAGCTGAATACAAGAAAGGAAGGAAGGAAAGGAGGGAGAGAGGGAGGGAGGGAGGAAGGAAGGAAGGTATGAAGGAAGGAAGGAAGGAAGGAAGGAAGGAAAGAAGGAAGGAAGGAAAGAAAATTTACTTAAATGTGTTGAGCACACAAAGAAACATAGCAAACAGTGATAACAGTGCAAAAAGTGACCATAACATAAAGCTTGATGTGCTCATGTGAAACTGTACATATATCGAGAGGCATCTGTGTGGACAGAACGAGGGAGTATTGCATGGTTCACAATCAGGAACACTACGTGTCAGAAATGAATCCTTGCATAGTATTATTGAATATCTCTGTTGAGTCAACTTTATTCTGGCTAGAATCATTATATAACAGAAATAAATCAAGGGAATACAGCTGGGGTAAGAAGAAGTGAAATTCTTACTATTGGCAGACCATATGATTTTATAGAGAGATACCTCCAAAGACTCCACAAAATGATTGTTGGAAACAAATGAGGCATTTGGTAAAGTAACAAGATGCAAGATTACCAAATATAAATCATTTGGGGGTGTATTCACACCACTGAATGGAGCTCCTAAGTAGTAATCAAGAAAACAATACAAATCACAATAGCCAAGTAAAGGATGAAGTCTTTAAGAATAAATCTAACCCATGAAATACCGATTATACAAAGAAAGCCACAGAACATTTTGACAAGATACCAAAGAGTCTTTTACAAAGAGGACTATCGCATGTTAACAGATGTTATTGATTTTATGAATTAAATTCATAAAATTTAATCCAGTTGCTTAATCCATCCAGTTGCTTCACCCCAGAGTAAGCACAGGCACAACAGAGCAACACTGCCCCATCCTGCACAACTCTCACCATGGTCCCTATGCTGGAGCTCATTGCTGGAGCCACTGTGACATCACATCTTGTTGAGGATCTTTACTTGTGTGTCTACCCCTCTCCTTTTCCAAGCATGATATTCCCTTCCAGGGACTGGTCTCTCAGGAATACATGCTCAAAGTCTTGTCATTCTTACCTCTCAGTAGTTTTCTGGCATGATTCTTCTAATACAAAGGTGAATGTCCTCTTAGCAGTCCACAGTATTTTCAATATTCTTTTCCAACTCCACAATACAAAGACACCTATTCTTCTACAGGCATACTTATTCAATATCTATTTTAATCATTCAGCTTATTCAGTGGTGCAATGGAGAATACCATGACTTGGGTCAGGTAACCATAGTCCCCAAAAACAACCTTGATTTTCAATACTCTGAAGAGTTTTTATGTAGCAGATGTATCTCATGCGATGTCTTTTGATCTCTTGACTGCTGCTCTATGAGCATTGATTATGGATTCAAGTAAGGCAAAATCCTTGACAGCTTCAAACTTTTCTCCATTTATCATGATGCTACCTGGTCATCCAATTGTGAGAATTTGGGTTTTCCTTTCATTGAGTTGAAATCCATACTGAAGGGTACAATCCTTGATATTCGTCAACAAATGTTTCAGTTTCTCTTCACTTTCAGCAAAAAAAATATTTTTGTCAATTGTAAGACGCAGGTTGTTAATAAGCCTTCCTCAGTACTGACACCATACTCTTATTCATATTATCCAGATGCTTTGCTGATATACTCAGAGTATCAATTGAACATGTATAGTTGGTGAATGGTTTTAAGCTCTGGTGCAACCCTGATGCATACCTTTTCTGGTTTTAAACCATGAAGAAGTACTCCCATGTTCTCTTATGACAACTACCATAATATATATTATATAATATAATATAATATAATGTATATATTATTAAGGGAACCTCAAGGGAACATTAGTGGAATAGTGGTTACACATCGGGCTGCTAATCTCAAGTTGCTCATGAGAAAAATGAAGTGTTCTGGATTCCCTTTCTTCTCATGACTATAGTTTATTATGGTTCACATAGTCAGATGACTTGACAATGTCAATGAAGCACAAGAAAACATCTTTCTGGTATTATTCTCTTTAAGCTGACATCCATGTAGCATTAACAATGAGAACCCTTATTCCATCCCTTCTTTTGAATCTGGTCTGAACTTCTGGCAGCTCTCGGTGACTGTACTGTAGCAATTGGTGTTGGATCATTTTAAGTAAAATTTTGCTTGTTGCGATACCACTTTTTGACCACTCGGTTAGGTCACCTGTCTTTATAATTGGCACAGATATGGATCTCTTCCAGTCAGGTGGCCAAGTAGCCATCTTCCAAACTTCTTGGCACCGACAATGGAGTGTCAGGTGATTCTTCAGCCTGCTAAAACATTTCAGTGAGCATTCCATTATCCTGGAGCCTAATTCATTCAGTTCAGTTTGAACTTTCGCATACTCCTAAAATGTGATGAAACAATGACATACCACATGACAGAAGTGGACCTGGAAACCATTATTCTGAATGAAGTTGTCAATCACAAAAAGGCAAATATGGTAGGAGTTGACTGTTATAAAGTAAGACACCAAGACAAAGACAGGCTTCTGATCTCAAGTCATGCAATCTACTCTTTTCTCTCAAGCAAGGTAGTAAAACCCTGCCTAGTCTAGACTTTATATATGAGCTCATTTACCTGTGCACTTTAAAACCCACTCTGACTGATGAGAACTCATCTCAGTTCAGGTCAGGTTTTCAAGATGTTGAGAGAGGGACAGGCCAATTTGGTTGCAGCCCTAAAGTATTGTTCTAAATTCAATTCAGTGGATATTTCTATGAGTGTGGTAATGAAATGCTACTGACATTATAATTAGGACATGTGAATGAGGACATGTATGTCTCAGAGAAGTACTTCACACTTCAATTACTCTTCTGGGTAAACCAGGTGGAGTGTGTTTCATTAGAGAATAAAGCAATCTTAGCAAACTTACAAAACTCAAAGATATAATATGCCTTTTACTAGGTTCCTAATGAGACAGATTTGATCTATTTATTCATGTTGACTTGTGCTGTGTGCTATAGACCACTGGAACTTTAGACTCTGTCCGTTCAAGACATATGGCATCCTTGATGGGCCACACCAGAAGGGAGTTTTGTGGAAATCCCACCAAGCAAACTACACATTTGAAGCAGATTTAAAAATCTCACAAACTCCTTTGGACTTAGCACCTAAACATTCTAATGTAAGAAGCATCAGATGACTACGATCTGAAGATTATGGAATTTGTGGTCTTGGAAAAAGGTCATATGTCTTGCTTTGAGAATGTACTATCAATTGTGACCTTAGGCTACTGTATATTTACTATTGTAATTTTCTCTCTTTTAGGACATATATTTGTCTGGGAGGCATAATTAGCATTATTGAAGTGTTGAGCCTATCACCAAGGCCCATTTTTCACAAAAATAAAACAGCATCACTTAAGAATTTAATCTGTACAAGTCAACAATCCATATATTATGATTTGACAATTACATGCCAACACAACTTTAAAAAATTAAAATATGCATGGCTTTGGGTCAACCTGCTATTTTTGTTGGACGCAAACAACAACTCAGGTGACTTAGGATTGACCATGTTTCTGCTGTATACAAAGTCACTGAATGTGTTAGTCCGGGTAGACTAGAGAAACAAACTCATAGACACACATGGATATAAGGGAATGGTTTACATACAAAAGGAATGGAGCATTGAGAAAGCATCCCAATCCAGTCCGGTTCAAAGTCATAAGTCCGATATTAGCCCATATGTCTAATAGAGGCCAGTAGATGCAGAGTCCCGTTGCCGGCAGGGGTCCCTTCATGGTTCCTCATTTCCAGCGCTCAGGATCCATTAACAACATCCAGTGGTGGTAGAAACAACTCAGCCCTGGCAGGGGTCTCCACATGGCTTCTTCATCTTCAGAAGTCTGGTTCCATCAAGGAAACACTGCGTGGCTTCTCTTCTGGCTCCCTCAGCTCCTCGGACAATGCCATCCTGTCTTGTCTGTAATTCATCTCTGAGACTAACTCCCAACAACTGGAGAGATAGTTTCTCATCTCCATGACAGAAATATCACAAGATTTCCCAGAAGTCTCATGAGAAAACCATGCCCAACTGAGGCCTCATTGGCTACTCAATGGCTATCTCCAGAGTAATAGTCTAGACTCCACCCCTACATCTCAATCATGAAATTAACATAAGCACATCACCGCCACACTGATCAACAGTGAAAACAATGCTATACAACACATAAACTGATGTTAGCTAATAATATATGCATAAAATAAGGATTCATTTTGTCTACGTAAACACAGTGCCACAGAGTAAATTATGTCCTATTGACTCTATGATACAACTACAGTGCTGCTAACCCCAAGGTGTTTGATTAGAACCCACAAGTGGCCCCATGGGAGAAGAGGAGGCAGGATTTTTTTCTGAAAGAGGTCCATCCTCTGAAATTATATGAAAAAGCTATATTATATCCTATTGTTAGGTTCATTCAAGTCAGTTCTGACGTATAATGACCCTAAGCATAATAGAACTAAATGCTGCCCTGTCCTGGGACATCTTCACAATTGTTCCTATGCTTGAAGCGCATTGTTGGAGTTCTGCACATCATGGCAATATATCATCATCTACTCGGGGGCAGTTTATTTATGTAGGCAAAAATCAATTCTTATTTTATGAACACGTTATTAGCTAACATCAGTCTATGTCTTTACTGCATAGCTTTGCAAAATTCTTTCATAGACTTTGTGTAATACATCAAAAAGTTCATGGAAAAACTTTATGATCTTTCTATTCCACATTTTCTATGAACTTTTTAAATGCTTAAGTATAATAGAGGTTACTTTTTATAGAAGAGTTGCTTTACTTTACTTTGCTTTCTTAAGTTAAGTAGCACAATACAGAATGATTAAAGTCAGAAAGGCAGGGAAGCTTTCTGTTCTTGTAAAAGTCATAGTGACTAAAACCCACAGGGAAGGTTCTATTCTGTCCTACACAGTCACTGTGAGTCAGAAGCAACTCAATGACAGTGAATTTGTTTTGGACTTTTGAGCAGCTATCATAGACTTGTCCATTTGATTTTATGTTTTCATTGGAACAGACCCTAAGTCATAATATTTTCCATTGTCTCTTAAGCAAGTGAAAGTTGTGCATTGAACAGGAAGACTGAGGGGGTGTCAATGCACTGGACTTGTGATTCCAGAAAAGAATATTGACAGTCCCATGGACTGGAAAAAAGACACATGGACTGGAAAAAGATAAACATATCTGTCTTAGAAGAATTACAGCAAGGAGCCCCTTAGAGACAAGACTAGCAATACCTTGTCTTCCATATTTTGGACAACAGGTCAGAGGACACCAGTCCCTGGAGATAGGCATCCTACTTGCTAAAGTGAAGGGGCTGTGCAAAAAAGGAAGACCCCTACCATGATGGATTGACACGAAGGCCGTAAAATGGGCGGGTGAAGATGCTGCCAGCTGAGTAGTGCTTCTTCTGTGGTGGCCAGGGCCACTCTGGGTTGAAACAGACTGTATGGAACCTAACAAAATGAACGACATCCATCCAAAAAAGAAACTTAAATTCATACTCTAATTCATAGTGTATTCATATTTAATTACTTGTGGATTTTTTGGTGTAGACTGAGTTCTATATGGTCAATAGGGAGTTACATTAAGTAATATGATTCTTTTGTTTCTTCATAGACTCAGATACAATAACCACATGGCCCATAGATCATATAGGGAGTGTTTTTATAATCAAGGCAATACCAAAGCCTATTTCCTGAGGAATTTCTTGTCAACATGTGCTTTCTAATGAGAGCAGCCTTAGAGAAAAATCATTACATAATAACCAAGATAACACGACATAAAACAAACAATTCAGACTTTATAATTGGTTGTCAGTTTTGTCAAGCATTGCAATGGAGCCACAAAGAAGTTCATTGATTTATTTATTTTTATTATTTGTATAGTGAGAGCAAAAAGGCATTATGAACAAAGAATTCTGGAATCATAATTGCAATTCTTGTAAGATATAGTCACCTTTTCTTCTGACTTCTGCTTTACAACAGCACCAGAGGCATGCTATAATCACCTTGACATGGCTTGCCTATTGTGTCTTATTCCTGAATAATATAATAGGAAGCAACAACTGAACAATCAGTGAGCTAATTAGAGTTCTGAAGAGTTCACTTAATACTTACAATCCCCTTTGTCATGTGGAATCTCTCTTGCCTCTGGCCCCAAAGATTGAAGATTCACATCTTACAAACTTACATGGAATCTTATTATGTTGTCAGTGTAACAGATCTTAACCTTCTCTGCATTATTTAAGATATTTATTTGTGTATAATTGTACTTGAAATTCAAAATATAATATCAAAATGCCAACTATATGTCTGGCATTGTTCTCTCATATATATATATATATATATACATATAAGATATATATATATATGATGGCTCAGGAATAGGCTGTTAGGCAGTGCTTTATTCTTTTGTATCACAGGTCTCTATGAGACAAGATTGAATAGCTAACACCTCACAATGACGACAACAACAACAAGGGAAATATATAGTAGTTTTATGAATTTGCCAACCATGTAGTGTTTCCTTCTGTTATATGTAGGGCATTACGAGTCAGAACTGAGCCATTAGCACCTAACAGTAGCTGAATAATCATTTAGAAAGAACATATATGTGAAAATATCTTTGTTAGGTGCCAAAAAGTTCATTCGGGCCCATCGTGACCCCATGCAAGACAGAAGGAAACAATGCCTGGACCTACACCATCTTCACAATTTCCCTACATTTTAGTCCATTATTGCAACCACCAATTCATTTCCTCAATCGCCTTTCCTTTCTTTTCTGCCTTTCCACTTTCCCAAGATTGGTATCTTTGTCCTGCAAGTGTTCTCTCCTGACAATATCTTCAAGATGAAGTCTTGCAATTCTTGTGTCAGAGGAGAATATTGACTGTATTTCTTAAAAGACTGGTTTATCTTTTTATTAGTGCCTGGTAATTTCAATATTATTCTTGAGCAAATCAATTCAAATACATAGGGTAGGAAATGTATGATATAATATATACCTTAATATAAAATATTATATAAAATGTTCTTGCTAGATGCTATCAAGTCTGTTTCAACTCTTCATGAACTTATGCAATTCAGAAGGAAATATTGCCCGGTCCTGTGCCATTCACACAATTACTGTCATGTCTGAGTCCATAGGTGCAGTCATTGTGATGCTCTATTTCTTTGATTACCTACCTCTTGTCTGATGCTTCTAGATTTTACCAATCATGATGTTCTTTACCAGAGACTGATCTCTGTTGACAATATGTCCAACGTCCATGAGAAAAAAATCTCACCATCCTTGCTTTTAAGGAGCACTCTGGCTGAATATCTTCTAAGACAGATTTGTGGGGTTTGGGGAGGGGGGGTTGCTTTTGCTTTTTCTGAGTTATTGGAAATTTCTGTGGTACTTTCAATGTTGACTACATGTATCATAGTTGAGGTGCATGGATTCTTCTTGGGTCTTTCTCACTCAGTTTATATGCAAGGTGACAGTTGAAAATGACAAGGCATGGGTCAGGTTCACTGTAATTTCCAAAGTGACATTCTTGCTTTTCAACACTAAGGAGATCTTATATAGCAGATTAGCCTATTGGAATCCTGCCTGTATCTCCTGACTATTGCTTCCATGAGCATTAACTGTGGATTCAAGCAAGAGAAATCCCTGGACAATTTTAAACTTCTCTCTGTTTATCATGATGCTCCCTACCTATTGGTCCAGCTTTGAGGACCTGGGCTTTCATTACATTAAGCTGTAAACTATTAAGCTGTAGGCTGCAATGTTTGATCTTCATCAGCAAGTGCTACAATGCCTCCTTGGATTACATTCAGTTAATATGGCCCCGACAGCACTAATTTCTTATATGACATAATTATGGAATATATACCTGAACCTTTGTCTCATTTTGGAGAGAATTCTCTACTCAGGGAAACAAATACACTGGTATGAATAATTGACCGGAGGAAAACAACTAAAAAATAAAAATAAAAAAGAATCGACCTTAGTAGACGATGTGAATCAAGTTACAACCTTTGTTTTCTGGGTGGCATTTTTTACGACTTTTCCATAGTACAAGGTGTGAATCATGATATATGATGGGCTCTTTGATTTTTAAGAATCCATCTTAAATTTGGTTATGAAACAAGTCACATTCTCTGTTTTCCTTGGATATAAAATGATACCATCAAATATTTATAACACACATCACTTCACTGGAAGGCCATACTTTCATTATTTGAGGGACTTTCAGTAAAAGCAAGAAGACCTGTTGTAACTTTGGGACTGTTTTTTACTGTAACAATTGATTCTTCATTTGGTTCATCTCGGCCTGACCTTCAGGTATTGGACTGAACAGCCCCTTGCACTTAAATGAGACATCTCAAATGCTCATAAATTGCACAGTCCAAAGATGGAGGGAATGTGTTTAAAAGGGGAGTGCCTGGGAGGCGGGGGATGACAGAGAATGGGGCAGAGTGGAACAGTTGGACTTTTGGAGGCGTATTAATCGCTAAGTCCTTGTAGATCACTTGACATTAACACTTCAAACAGAAATGAGTACTACACTTCTCACTTTCCCCTGTCAGTGTGTTGTACTGTTGTGGCTTATGTGTCGCTGGGATGCTGAAAGCTATGTCTCCAGTATTTCTACTATCAGCAAGGTCACCTAAATTGAACAGTTTTCAGCAGAGCTTCTAGTCTAAGAACAGAATACAACGGAGAAAGAAGCTGCCCACTTCATTAGGCACCGAAAACATATGGATATCATCAAAACACTCTCAGTTATTAAAGACTTAATGACCAGAAACAGAACATAGTCAGAGATGGTGTCATAAATTGAGCCCCACTCAGTAAAAGAGACTCAAAATATGACTGAGGAAGATGCATCTTGCCAAAGTCTAGTTGACCATAATGATGTGGGTGGAGCAAAGGCGGCATCCCGGACCTGCTGATGGGCACAGCTGAAGAAAAAGCTGAGATCCCAATTAGTGATTGGAACTTGAAGTGCACAAAATATATATCTAGGAAGATAGGAATGGTTCATATATGAAATGAAATGATTAAAAGAGATAGCACAGGGCTGAACCCTGGTGGCATAAGTGGTTGAGTGGGGGACTGCGGCCCGCGGGCTTCATGGTTCAAGGAGCAGCGCTGGGTAGCTCCCACGACCACCAGAGGGCAGTGATGCCACAAAAAAATAAAAAAATAAAAATAAAAGAGATATTATCGGTCTTTTATAGAGCTGAAGGAGCATAGTAATGACAATTTGAGTCAGAAAACTATATGCTTTACTATTTGGAGAAAAGACACAATCAATAAATGTGGCATTGCATTCATAGTACAAAATAACATTTCAAAAAACAAACAAACAAAAAATAACATTTCAAAAAACAAACAAAAAAACAAAAATAACATTTCAAATTCTTTGTTTATATACAATATCCTTCTGGGATAGGTTGATATCTACCTCATACAAGAAAATCTTAACAATACAACTGCTATTCAAATTTATGCAGCAACCACTAAAGATAGTGATGAAGAATTGAAGAATTCTACCAAGGTTTTCAGTCTGACATTGATCAAATATGTAATCAACAAGCACTAATAATCATAGATGATTGCAAGGCAAAAATCAAAAACGAAAAGGAAGAGCCAGTAGTGGGAAAATAAGGGTGTGGTGATATACAAAAAGCTGGAAATTCCATGATACATTTATCAAGACCAATTATTTCATTAAAAAAATCCTTTTCCCAACAACACAAAATGCAGCTATAAGTGTGGACATATACGGATTGAATGCACAGAAGTCAAATTGACAACATGTGTGGAAAAAGACAATAGAGAAGTTCCACATCAGCAGCTAAAAGTAAGACTGACTGTCTGTGGACCAGCCATCTATTTCTCATATTGACTTTATGTTGAAGATGAAAAAATTGAAAACAAGTCCACAAGAGTCAAAATATGACGTTAAAGACCATGTAGAGAAGAGATTTGAGAACTTAGCATTAAAAACAGAAGACTCCATGAAGTGCGTGAGCACATCAAGAATATCATACAGAAAAAAAAGAAAAGGTTATTAAAAATCCAGAAAGACAGGAAAGATATAAAAGATATAAGAAGATGTCAGAGAAGACTCTGAAACCTGTTCTTAATTATGGAGAAGCTAAAGAAAAGGGAAGAATTGATGAAGTCAAAGAGCTGAACTCAAGAAGACAGAGCCAATTATCATAGTGAAATGTGAAGATATTTAAAATCAGAAAAAGAAAATTCAAAAACACACTCTGTATACCTTAAAGGAAAAGAGCTGAAGAAAAAAAATCAAACATAAACTTGCAATATTTAAAAGTTCTACAGGTGAAATATTGAATGATGCAAGAAACACCAAAATAAGTTGGAAAGAATAAACACATAGTAACGGAACCCAAAAGAACAAGTCCTTATTCAACTACTCAGGAGAGAGAATAGAAGCTAGAACCAACAGGCCTGAAGGAAGGCAAATAAGTGTCTGCGTTCGTCTGGGCAGACTAGATAAACAAATTCATAAGAAAACATGTATATAAGGGAGGTTTGGGGCTGAGCCCCGGTGGCGCAGTGGTTTTGTTCGGGACTGCGGCCCACTGGGTTGGAGGTTTAATTCCAGCAGCAGCTCCACAGGAGCAAAGGCTGGGCCTCCTACTCCCACCACCAGAGGGCAGTGATGCCCCCCCCCAAAAAAAGAAAAAAAAACACGAAGGGAGTTTTATTTATAAGAGGAAAGGAGCATTCAGAAAGCATCCCAACCCAGTCTAGTCTGAGCCCACATGTCAGCTACTAACCCATATGTATGATACTTGTCTATATAGTTTTCAGATTCTTGAAGCACATGCTATGATGTCAATTGTAGGACAATCACAGGCCAGTGGGTAATAAGGTCTTAGGGTCCAGTGGCTGTAATGTAGAAGCATCTCAGCACTGGCTGGGTCCCCTTTGCAGCTTCTCAAGCATTTCAGTCATGGCCAGAGTCTCTATGTGGCTTTTCGGCTTTCAGAGGTCTGGTTCCATGAAGACAAGCCCATGTGGCTTCTCCTCTGGGATGTCTCACAGGAAGTCAGCCTTGTGCTTTGTGAGTAGAGAGAATCTCTACAGGACTGAGTAGTGAGTCTCTGACCTCCAAGCGGGAATACTGCCATTTTCCCAGAATTCTCACAGAGGTCTCATTGGTTTTGTCCAGATTGACAGACTAGACTCCAACCCCACAGTCGTAGTCCTCAAATTGACACCAGAGTATGTGACTGCCACAGTAGCACTGACAGTATTAGCCAAAAAAGGAGAAAAAAAGGCTAAAAAGAATGTTTGGAGACCGAATGTGCTACTAATCATATAATAATGCTGGAGGTTATTGAACTACATACTTATATGATATATGGATTAATGTCCAAATAATAAAACCTTTTTTAAAAAAGAATTGATGGAGTACCAGTCAACATGATTGAAAAAGCTGGTGAAGCACTGGAAGCAATCACTAGCCTATATAGACCAAGAACTTTAGAAGAAAATGGCTTAGTTAACTGACTGAAAGATAGCCACATCTGTACCCATTGTAAAGAAATGTGACTCCACAGAATGTTCAAATTATAGAGCAATACTACTGAAATCACCCACAAGCCAAATTTTACTGAATATAATCCAGCAAGTTTTGCACCAGTTCTCTGAGTATTTACGGCAAGAATTTCAGACCAGATTCAGAATTGTACATGGAACAAAGGATATCATTGCTGATGTCAGCTGATCCTTGACTGAGAATAGAGAAATGGTATTTACCATACTTGTGTTTCATGACATATGCAAAGGCATTGGGCAGTGTGAATAATTAAGAAAGAACTGTGGGTATGTTTGAAAAGAATACTAATCTCAGAGCATTTCATTGTGCTTCCGTGAAACCCATATTGGAATCTAGAAGCAATTGTTGAATTAGGGTATACTGTACAGTTTAAAATCAAGAAACATATGTGCCAGGGTTGCATTCTCTCACTATATTTCTGTAATCTGAATTTGGAACAAATAAATAGATAAACTGGATTATATGAAGAAGAGTGTGACATCAGATTTGGAGGAAGACTTTTAACCATCTTCTCTGTGACCGAAGCTTACTTGCTAAAAGCACGGGGGGCTGATGAGCAGCTGGTGAAGATCAAGAATCATCGTCTTTTATGTCTGTCAAAGGGGGAACTATTTACAAGGATCTACATATAACCCTCACCCAGGGGGATGGACAATAGAAAAGTGGGTGAAGAGAGATGTGGTACAGTGCAGGACATGATGAAAATAATAATAACTTATAAGTTATCAAGGGTTCTTAAGGGAAGGGAGGCAGGGAGAGAGGGGAAAATGAATTGCTATCAGGGGCCCAAGTGGAAAGCAAATGTTTTGAGAATGATGAGGGCAACAAATGTACAATGATGGATTGACACAATGGACGGATGTCTGGATTGTGATGAGAGTTGTATGAGTCTCCAATAAGATTAGTGTGTGTGTATATATATATATATATATATATATATATATATATACCTAAATCTTCACAACTGGACCCAAGGTAACATCATAATCAGGTGAGAAAGGCTTTAAATTGTTGAGGATTTTATCTTGTTTAGATACAAAATCCTGAGATCACAAAACAAACTCCATTTGGTAAATCTGCTGTGCTAGTTCTCCTTCATATGGTGAGAAGCAACCTATGACTTTAAGTCTTACGGGTGGAACTGACCTAAATCATGCTCATTTCCATGGCCTTCTTTGCATGTGAAAGTTGAACATCAGATAAGGGAAATTGAAGAAAAGGCAATGTGCTTGAAATATGGTGTTGGCAAAAAATATTGAAAGTGCTATGGATTGCCAAAAGAATAATAGATTCTATTCTTTAAATAAAAAACTACCTGGCTGAGCCCTGGTGGTGTAAGTGGTTGAGTGTGGGACTGTGGTCCGCGGGCTTGGTGGTTCAAATTTAAATCATTCAAGATGTATATATTTTTATCAATGTCTCTTGAGCCATGTTCAAGGCATGTAATATTTGGTCCTTGCAGTGATAAATTCAAGATGGCAACTAAGTAAGCCATGTACTTCAGTTCACTTTTATCACTGAGGTCTTGCTTTCTGATTAAAATAGCATCATGAAGCTCAAAAACATGTTTTAAGACGTTTCCTTCAGTGCCACGTAGCAGAGCACTACATGGCACATCCAGCTCATTGCACAGTTGTGAGAACAGTCAACTATTTAAAGTGCTCCCTTTTGGAAAATTAACAGCTCTTATGACACTCTGCATCACTTTTTGTAACTCTTATGGCAGTATCTTCATTGTTAATATTTTCCAGTGAGTCCCAATGACTTTTGGTGACCCATTTAATACCAAACGTTGAAATCCAAAGCTGCATGCTAACACAGCTCGAGGACCATCTGTGCAAACGTCACCAACCTTTCCTCAAGAAATGATCCAACTATGCCAAAAGGATCACGTGCAGTCGTTGTCATTTCAAGAGGTTTGCAAAAACCATCATTAATATGCCTCACAAAAGCAGGAGCTGTGAACAGCTTTCAATGTCAGTAGATTTATGAAGCTGGGGTCTAAGTTCTGGAAGTGGAGCAGATATAATTTCCTGAATTACCTCATCAAGAATATTAGCAGACAAGTCATCTATTCTCTTGTGGGCAGTGTATAGATAAGGAAATTGCAATCAATTTTGTGGCAATGTCATCTCAGACCACCGAACAATGTCTTTGGCTACTGTCAACAGTAAATTCTCAGCCATGGTGTGAGGTTTCATAGCTGTGGGCTATTCTGAGTGTCAACAAATAGGAAGTTTCCATGTCTGGTACACTTTGTTTGTGGTACTTGCCACCAGTGTCAAGTCTGGCTTTTGTGAGCCCATCAGCTTTGCTTCTAAAATGGTTGGTATCCTTGCCAGGAAAGCTCAGATGTCGCTACCAAAATGGCATTTCAATTTGTTCACTTCCTAGACTTGACTGATAGAATTTAGCAACAAATGACATATTGTCATTTCTCAATCCCTACTATAAATATTGCAAAAGACCATAGTATAATTAATCCTCACTATGTTTTATTTTCCTCACACTTGATCTTAGCCAAAAGGACGAGAAGCGATGTTTTATTGTCTTAACCTTCTTTTCTACATGATCCATTGTCAGGAGATGGTTTGTAAGGAAAATAATGTATAACAATAGTTTTAATAATACAAAAGATGATACAAGGCACATTTCAGTCAATATAATCATTAAAATTCTTTATGATTTATCATTGTTTGGTTTTCTTTTTACATACCTGTTACTATCACAAGGGGGCAGTGATCACATCAAGCACAACTGAAAAATAAAAGATCGATCAGCATCCAGATTAAGATATGTGTTGTGGTTTTTTGCAGTTGTTTATGATGTTACAGTACATAATTTTACATTTGCCCAGTACTTATAATTCAAGAAGGGCTGTATTATCTCCAATACTGCTGCATCCAACATAGTAGCTGCTTTTAGCGATCTACACCTGTGTGACTGGTCCACATATGTACATTATGCCACCAACCCTGTCACATACTCCAGTATTTGTCCGGGGTGTATGAAATCACACTGGCTGCTCCTATATCGGCATATCTGCATGTGGGCAGACCCACCTGCATATAAATAGAAGAGGAGAAGAGGGGTGTATTGCTTCCGAAGACCACCAGAAATAAGGATCTTTCCACCTCCAGGGGTGGCAACCTGCAGGTTGAGAACAGCTGCCTTAGATGGAGAACTTGAGCCCTACCCAGAGCCTGCAATTTCAAGATATTTGCAGTTGAAAAGACAAGCAGATTCACCCAGAACTTGTTGAAAGATTAGGAGATTGGCAGTTGAAAGAATGACCTCAAAGAAGGATGGGGGCGGGGAGATTGGGACAAATATATACTATTATAATTTTAAGTAAGCAGTTTGCCTTAGAGAGGGCCAAGGATGAAAAAGCCTCTGCCCTTCTGGAGAAAGAACAAACACACCCCAAACCCTAGAATACAAATAAATATGTAAACAAAATTAGGCTCAAACCTAAGAACAATTGTAAGTCCGGGGTGGGGGGGTGGGGTCAGGACAGAGCAGTGCTTGCTTCTGTAATTCTTCAGATCACTATGGGTTGGAACCCACCGGATGACACATAACAAAAACAGGCCTGAACGCAAAAGGGACCTGGTGAGCTGACAGGTGAGCTCGCAATAGTGACTACCCAGGGCCCGTTGCTGAAATGGAAATGAGGGAAACTCAGAAGTGAAGAGAGTGGCCTGAGTTAGAACATGCCCCTCTGGTATCCAAGAACCAAGTCCATGTAGTCAAGTGACCAGATGTCGCGCTTTTTAACAAGTCAACAATGTCCTGCGGTGTTTTAACATTAAAATGAATATATTACAATAATATTTTTGCATTCTATGAAAATTTTTGTTGCTCCATATAGACCAAGTTTTTAATCAAGAACCCCACACCCCTGTCATGGTCAATGGAGTCATGCTTAAAATCTGGTTACTTTAATGTAGTCTAGAATTGAGAGAGAAGAGAACGGTCTAACTCTTCTTAAGTTTCAAGCTTTGGGCAGACCTTGAGCTATGGGTCTGACCTAGGTCCTAGGGAATGGGAGTGTTAAGGGTGTGTGAAGTGGTGAGACTATCTAAAGTCTAGGGAGCTGTACATGAACTCCTGATGCCTCCCTTAACTTGGGTGACGAGGCCTAAGTTGACCAGATCCCAATTATATGCAAAGAGAAAGACGTTTGACTCTGTGACTTGGTAAAAATTGCAGAAATTTGCTGGCTTTCAGATGCTCACATTTCAAACCAGAATACGAATTCTTCACATCAGAATGCCTACTTGTCTCCTCAAAATACTGGGTTGATCAGGACAGGCAATTAATAAATTGGATAACCAAAATATAGAGGGAGAGGTGAGTGTTGTGACTGATTTACAAGCTTTGAAAGGTATGTTCCATGTCACAATTAGTGAGACAAGGGAAGATCCATACTAAATAGTTTCTTTTTTATGATGGGCCTACATGAGAAAACATTTTGAAAGAAATATGTGGTTGGAGTGCTATTGATTGCTAAAATAATTCATTGTAGAATTATTGTGATTACAGAAATTGTAACTGTAGAAAATGTAACTGAAAGAGGAAAAACCTACCTCTTAATTTATATAAGAAACATTGGCTTCCAGAGGTTTGCTATGATATATATAATTGCATATGATATATGTGTACATGTATACATGTACAAATATACACACATATGCAATTGTGCTACAATTTCCACAAACACATATGTACAAAGTCTTTTTATCTCTCTCTCACACACACACACACATCAAATATGGCTTGTTGTTCTTGAATTGGTGCCATTAAGCTGATTCCAACTCATGACAGCACTATGTACAACAGAATGACGGACTATCCATTTAGTCTAGCATTATCCTAACAGTCATTTTTGAGCTTATTGTTGCAGTAACCCTGTTCAATCATCTCCTTCATGATGTTCCTCTTTTGCACCAACCCTCCACTTTAGCAATTATAAGATTTTTTTCCAGGGGTTGGGGTGGTAATTACATAATCTGATGTCAATTTGGGAATTAAGGGGATTAAGAATGAAGGGGTGAAGTCTTGTTTGTGAATCACATGATAACAAATGGGGAGCCCTGGTTGGGCATGGACTTCCCCTGAGAATTCTGGGAACTAACAGGAAGAGGCTCATATTAATACTCTTTGCAAAGAAAAAATGTTCCAAGAGAATGCTTTCAATCGAGAATAATATCAGTGATCTCCTCCCCCCACCAAAAAAAAAATTGATGAAGCTCATTCGATAATGTTTGCAGAAGTACATTGACAGGAAGTTGCTAGGGATTCAAGCTTGGACCAGAAGAGGATGTGCAATAAGTGATAATATAACTTAGATCAGATGGATCTTTGCTTTAAGCAGGAAACACCAGAAAAATAACATATTTACTTGTTTTCATTGACTACGCAAAGACAGCCAACTGTGTGGATCATAAAAACTATGGGTGGAAATTCCAGAACACTTCATTGTGTAACTGTTCCACTTGAACATGGCTCAAGAGACATTGATAAAAATATATACATATATATATACACATATGTGTATATCACATGCACATGTGAGTCAATAGATGCATGCATATAGATGCACATATGTACATGTGTACATATGTGCATATATGCAGAATGTACGCGTGTAATTTGTGCACGATTTTGATACAAACAAATTTGAAATCTGAAAAGCTATAAATTCACAATATCATATAGCTGAAAGAATATATAGTTTTGGGTGAGGTATTTTATATTTTGGGTATTTATATTTTGGGTGAGGTTAATATATTATTAACAAGCTCTTTCACTTCATTTAAAATGTGCTCTCCTTTTTCCTCCTACTTCTATTTTCGGTCTCTAATTGATATTTTTATATTATTTTTCCTATAGCTTTTAAGGAGGGTTTTCCAAAAATTATATATCCTCTTCATCTAACGTTTTCAACTTCTTTGTTCTAATGAAAAAAAAAACATCTCTCTGCTTTGACTCATAGCAACTCTATGTAGAAGTTCTTTATTGCCTGCATTTCTAATATATTATTGACAGAGTCTCACTCTTATTAAACCACTCATGCTCCTGAAGTCTCCGGTGGCAAGTTCATGAGTGATCTGCTAAAAAAAGAAAAGAAAATTTTTCTCAAATGTGAGAAAGAGAGAATTTTTCTTCACATTTGCACTTCTCATAATTGTCTTAGAGTTCCCCATAGATCTTCAATAGGAAAGTGATGGGAGTGTCTATCAATGCACCCCCTAGAGCTCCATGTGGAAGGAATAAAGAGCTCTGAGGGTGTGAGATCACTTCCCAAAGCTCTTTGTCTTTCCTTCTTTTCCCCAGTAGATTCATCATTCTGATCTTAAAAGGAGGGAAGATCCTGCCGATGCTTTTAGTTACCACAGTGTCCTGAAGGGAGTAAATTGTGGGGAGATGGGCTCCAGAGTGGCTTCTGATTGTTAGCAAGTGAAATCAGCACAGGCTTTGGAAGTAGACCATGTCTTGCTACAGCAGAGGTGAGGCAACTGGCAGTGTGCCATTTGCTTAATACAGTAGGCCTGCGGTCATACCAAGTAATCTGTTTTTCTGTCCTTTGTCATTCTTAGGTTACATGACTCCAGTGCTTATCTTTCACTTATAAGGAACTAGAGTGCTAAAAAGTTGTAAACTGTGCACGTGTCCTTGATGAAAATGAATGTATTATTTTTTTCAAATTCACAATATGTATGAATTGAAGTATGGCTAATGTTTTATTTAGAATTAGTTTTATTCCACCAATGAAATAGCATGTAATTTTGGTGTAATCTATTAACATTGTAGCAACATTTTAAATGAGGCTATGTGTTTTATATGTATCTGGACTGATTTATGGACTCATGTTTTACTATTTGAGTAGTATTCTTCCTATCATTGCATCACTATAAACACTCAGAGTTCTATCTCTGGTCGTCTCCAATATTTTCCTTGCATGGTTATGTAAATGTCATCATCCAAAAAATATTAAACTATGTCCACAACATATGAGCTGAGAGGATAAAATCTGACATGACTAACAAAGTCTTTGTATTATAGAAAATTAAAAAAAGATATATGATGAACACTTTACTTACCAAGATAAGTGGGGGTCTAATCACCTGACTTCTACTCCATAGGTAGGCAGTAAAAGCATTAATTTAGTGACAAGCCCTAAAATGTTAGTGCATCATGTATTTAAATAAAATAGTTTAATATTGTTTAGAAATTATGATAATATTTCAGATATATGTCCTATTAAAATTAGCTAAATATATGACCATAAATATTTAAAAGGAAATTTATGATCCCAGTGATATGTCTTTCTTTGGTCATGATACTGTGATCAGTCCATTTGTCAGGATTTACATTTTCTTTATACAGATTTGCCTTCGATATTGAAGGTTGCAGTGATTAATCTTCATCTTCAAGTGCATCAATTCTTCTTGGGTTTAAGCAAGCAAAGTTGTGTCATCTGCATATCATAGATCGCAATTAGCCCCTCTCTATTTCTGATGTTACAACTGACTTCCAGTAGTCCAGTGTCTGCTCTTACTTACTCAGCACATAGATGGAAAAATATAAGAATGCAACACTGATGCTGATTTTTTTTTTAATTTTAAACCACCGAAGCATGGCATTCCACCACTTCTCTGTCACTTTGTCATGCTTTGGTGGCATGTGTATGGCTGCGATGCTGGAAGCTATGCCACTGGCATTCCAAATGACAAGTGGGTCATCCAGTGCTGATTGTGGTAATGATTATACAAATCTTCTTGATGTGGTTCTCTATGGAATTGTATCAGATGTGGAGAGCAAACCAATAAATCAGATTTAAACTTTTAAAAATAGTGTACAAACCTAAATAGAAGGTATATTGAGAAGTAAGAGTTTCTTATTTTGATATAGGTTTTATAAGAGTTCCTATGATTAAAAAAAGTGAACAGGTTTCAGCAGAGCTTCCAGACTAACACTGGAAAATGAGGAAGGACTGGACTCCATACTTTGAAGGAAAGGGCCCTCTGCCCACCTTGGAAACCTTGTGAGAGACTGAAGGTCCAATGTATGGAAGGTGAACACTGTGGGAGAGAGTACTAGAGGATGGGTTCTTCTTGTTGGAGGGCACTGAAACTGTGACTGAGAAGGGCATGCTTTCTCAGACCATGGTGCATGACACGGGCCAGGTAAGGTCTATGTGAGCAGAGTCTTTGGGGACTGCATTTACTGGTAGGGTATGATTCAAGGTAAAGAGAAACAGTTGTATAAATCTGCTAATAATTAGGAAAACTGGAAAGGATTGAAAATTAAACAGGATGCATCAGGATTGGTAAACTTGGCATTCATGAGCTGAATGGACTAGTTTAGCCATTTTAAATCTGAAAATCATATGATTTACTCTGCTGGGAATATCACAGCCATTTTAAAAATGTTCTGATGTTACTTTGTTCTCTGTCTTGAGTGAATTTGACTCATAGAGACCCTCTGTACAACCGAAGGAAACACTGCTTGGCCTGCACCAGTCTCACAATTGTTCCTACGCCTCCTATGCCTGAGTCCAGAGAGGCAACCAGTGTAACAAAACATCTTGCTAAGGAACATCCTGCTTTTTGCTGCCCCTCTCCTTCGTCAACTATGATATCCTATTCCAAGGACTAATTTCCCCTGACTTTTTCAAGGTGAAAGGAGATCTCATCATTCTTGCCTCTAAAGAGCATTCTGGCTGCACCACTTCTAAGACATATATTTTGTCCTTTGGAGGTCCATGACATTTGCACGTACATCTGTTAAGACAGATTTATACATGAGAGCCTAGTCTTTATTTTTTAACAAAAAAAATTAATAAAGAGAATTATATCTGGAAAAATTGAAACATTCCCCAGAATTGTGCATGAATGAAATCAACTCAACAGTAGCACATTTGAGTTTAATTAGCATGTTAGTGTCAGTATTTGAATTAGGCAAAAGTAAATGTTCTTCAGCAGTAGCTGCAAAGAACTCCACTCCATTTCCTTTCTGATAAAGTGAGTGGATAGAATGTTTAAGGCTAACAAAAAATGTTTAAGGCTAAAATGTGAATGGGGTTGTTAGCTTGCAGAAACTGGCAAGGGGAGAAGAGCTGATAAATAGAAAGAAACTGGCAGGAATCTTAAACACAAGAGAGGTAGAGACAGAGTTATACGCATATCTCTCCAGCACAATGGTAGGTGAAGGGCAGATAAGGCAAATGCCATTATCAATGGGAGAGACCCAAGATATTAGAGATCATGAACTGACTGGAGGAATTAAGACAGACATCCACACAACCCCCATAATGACTGAATAGACTCTTTAATTTTAGTTCTGTGACAGGAGCATAATAGAAAGTCTGAGTAATGTATAAATGTAATATATATTACTTTGTTCTCTGTCATGTAGTCAATTAGACTCAAAGAGACTCTCTGTACAACCAAAGGAAACACTGCTTGGCCTGCACCAGTCTCACAATTACCCTCCCATATATATATATATATATATATATATATATATATATATATATATATATATATAATTACTTGAAAGAAGGAGGACACTACAGAGGACCAGCTAATATCCCAATACCACTGGAAAGCCAGGCTATGGTGAAGCATCCACCATTGGCACAATAAAAAGTCCAGCTTTATGTTTTGCTCAGTCTTTTAGACTAGCTAAGAAATTTTGAACACTTTCAAAAAAATACTCCTCTTCAATTAATCTCCTCATTCTGTTCTATCTGCTCCTCGGACTCTTATCTGTATTTTGGCCCTTGTGTGAAACCGTTTCTGTGAGTAGGACAAGTATTCCCAGAGTGGGGAGACTTGGATTTCTGAGTCTTCTCCTGGTAATGGGATGTTGGTATAAATCTTACAGCATTGCACTTACGAGACTTACAAGTTATATGTACTTGCTTATTGAATATATGGTTTTTAATAATTTCTGATATACACTAGCATCAATTCTGCAATAATTTTATAATCGATCAACTTTTCTAACCAAATAGCAAGACTCACCATTTCGGCTTTCAGTAGAGGCAAAAGGATTGCTTTTAATGCAGCTGGCCTCTACTTAGTGATTTATGTTTCTAACTGAGAAATGCTACATTGATTGCGAGATTATTTCTTTTGCTACCGATAGTTTTTTATGAGAAGAGGGGTGAGGGGTTTGGAAAGGCAGGGCTTTCTACCCATGTAAAGAGTTAAAGTCTTGGAAACCCACTTGCATACAGTGGCAGTCCCCTTCCTATGCAGTCACTATGCGTCAGAATTGACTGATGGCAGAGAGTGTGCTTTGGAGTGCAGGGATATTTTATATAAATGAACTAAGGGAAACCCTACTCTACTCATGCAGATGAGTGCTTCTTTCCCTTTTTATTTCTTTGGAAGTAAGTAGAAATGAGTTAACATATCATTGGAGAGACACTGAAACAAGGGACTTATCAGAAACTAGGATCATTCAGACACATTGCACGTCTATATCCAGTGTCTTAAGACCCTTATTTCTTAGAGCTGTTTTTGGAAATGAGAAGAATCAGATGATTTTATTTGACCATTGATTTTTTAAGAACTGTGTGACTTGGAAGTAATCAACTCATTTACATTGGTTCATTTAAAATCATTCCTGAATATATAAACATCATTTGTTGATAATATGTGAAGCCTTGTGATGCACTAGAAACAGTGCAATTGCATTTTTGTTCCATTTCATGTATGTACTTTAGTTTTCCCAATTGTGTTCTT
This sequence comes from Nesogale talazaci, assembly GCA_004026705.1. Taxonomy (NCBI): domain Eukaryota; kingdom Metazoa; phylum Chordata; class Mammalia; order Afrosoricida; family Tenrecidae; genus Nesogale; species Nesogale talazaci. Next base: position 119,078 of record PVJH01004402.1, read on the forward strand.
CTCTGTACTTTCCAGTTTGAAAAATGAAGAGCATCTTTGTATGCAGAAGTGTCACGTGGCAGACACTTTTTCCAAACAAGAGCCTGCACTTCAGCAGCTCAGCAGGAAACAGGTTTTTCAATAAGTATCATTCCTGAAGAGTGTGTGTAGCTCATTAATGATTTTTATTGTCTTCTGAAAGTGTGCCAAAACCCTTTGGGAACTAAATTACATTTTGAGAACAAAAAACACAATAAATGGAAACACTGAAATCTTGCAAGACTTGAGCTTTTTTTAATTTCTTTTTTTTAATTCCTCACACTGAGCCATTTTAGAATATAGAACCATAACGTCTCCTGCTTCTGCATCAACACATGATGTCATGTATAATATAGAGTGATTGAGAGTAAGCAAAGTGTAGTTGCTAGGTCTCTAAAAGTGTTCTGAAAAAGAAAAAAAATAGCAAAATGATATTACATTCCCTGAGATTAATCGTTTGTTTACACATAAACAAAAAAAATGTTTTGTAAAATAGTTTTATTCTCAGGCTGAGCCTCGGTGGTGTAGTGGTTGTGCACAGGACTGCGGCCCACTGAGATGGAAGTTCAATTCCAGCAGTGGCTCCACAGGGACAAAGGCTGGGCCTCCTACTCCCAACACCAGCGGGCAGTGATGTGCAAAAAGAAAGAGAAAAGAAAAGTTTTATTCTCTCTGGAGAAAGCACCGTTATTGGGCAATAGGTTATCTGTCACCCGAAATCAGAACAGCTATATATCTAAAATATAGGGAATAAACAGAATTCATTATTTTCCATTGATTATAAGGTTTAGGAATCTCTATGGAGGAAAAGAACCGAGATGTGCTTGTTATTACTCATCAGTTGTTGTCTGTTGTATTTTTTCCTCTTTATTTTGTTAGCACTGATGGGGCAACAAATGTCTTTTTTTATGGAATATGCCTTTCCAACAATTCTATGGGCTTGTAGTAAATATTAAATAACAAAAATGAAAGATTCTAGAAAGTAAATATCTCATATCAATTTAAAATCCTGTAACACAGAGAAAAGAAAAATAAATAAATGCAAAAAGAAGAAAAATTCTCATTAGGATACAATTTAAATTAAAAGTAGATTCAATTTGTAATGCGACCTGTGAGTAGAATGGGTATACAATTTATTCGTTGAATAGTAAATATTTATTTTATATGATATATACATATTTTATTTGCATTAAAATTACTCTTAATGTATAACCGTGAGTACATTTTAGGTGCCCTTGAGTTCTAAGGCCCTGTTGTCTTGTGTATAGCAGCAAGAAGTACTGCCTGTTCTTGAGTGTCTTTGCAATTCTTGCTATGTTTGAGTCCCATGTTGCAGTTACTATGTCCATCTACCCATCCCTCCTGATAATATTTCAAAAGTATGTGAGATCAAGTCTTACGATCCACACTTTTTTGTTTTGTTTTGTTTTGTTTTGGCATTACTGCCATCCTGCGGTCTTGGGAGCTACCCAGTGCTGCTCCTGAGAGCAGCCGCTGGATTTGAACCGCCAAGCCCCCAGGCCACAGTCCCACACTCAACCACTTACGCCACCGGGGCTCAGCACGATCCACACTTTTAAGGAGGATTACTGCTGTCTTCACTAGTGATTCGTTTGTTCTTCTGGCAGTCCATTGTATGTTCAAAATTGTTCACAGACATCACAATTCATTATTCCTCATTCATCTTTCTTACTTATCCTCTTTGTAAATGCACATAAGGCAGTTGAGAGTATCATAGGCTATGTTAAATAAACCTCAGTATTCAAATAGTTTTGGTATTTTACACTTTACAAATACTGTTATAGCAGATTTGACCATTGCTATGTGCTATTTAACATCTTCACTTCTGTTTCTATGGGCACTGAGTGTAGATTCTAGCAAACCCTAATAAATTTTAGATCCTAGTAAAATTTTATTTAAGATCAGTCAACAGTGGTGTCAGCAGCACATTGACAGAGAAATTCAGGAAGCTCTGATGAGATTCAAAAGAGGGAATCAGATGAGGTATATCACTTGTGATGCCAGATGGATCTTGAAGGAAAGCAAAGAAGCCCAGAAAGATGTTTGCCTGGTACAATATTGATTGTACCAGTGTATTTGACTCTGTTGATCATAATAAACTAGAGATAACCTTAAGAAGAGTGGGGATTTCAGAATATGTCATATGCTCATTTGATCAAAATGAAGTTCTGTGAACAGAACAAGGGAATACTACATGGTTTTAAATCAGGAAGGGTATGTGTCAGAGTTGTATCCTATCGCCATTCTTGTTCAATCTATATGTTGAGCAAATCAGAGAAGCTGATTTATATGAAGAGTGAAGCATCAGGATTGGAGAAAAACATGTTATTAATTTATAATATGCAGAAGACACCACCTTGCTTATAAAGAGTGAGCCCTTGAAACACTTGCTGATAAAGATCAAGGATTGTAGCCTTCTCTATGACTTACAACTCAATGTAAGGAAGACTAAATTCCTCATAAGGTATCCAGTAGTTAAATTCACAAAAATGGAGAACAGCTTTAAATTGTGAACAATTTTGTCATGGTTGGATCCACAATCAATGCTCATAGCAGTAGCAGTCAAGAGATCAAAAGACATTATTTCCTTAGGCAAGTGTGTTGCACAAGGCTTTTGAGAGAACTGTAGATCAAGGAGGTTTCTTTGAAGACTAAGGTTCCCCTGACCCAAGCCCAAGCCCTAGTATTATTCTCCATGGTATCATATGCTTGTGAAATGCAGACATTGAATGAATAAGACCATAGAACAATGGAAGCATTTGAACTGTGTGACTGGAGAAGAATACAGAAAGTTCCATGGGCTGCTGAAAAAACAAGCAGATCAGTGGTGGAAGAAGTTAGGCTAGAGTGTTCCTTAGAGGCAAGGATGACAAGACTTTGTCTCACATACTTTGGACATATTGTCAGAAGACAATGGTCCCTGGAGCAGAGCATTATGTTTGGTAAATTAAGAGGGAAGTGAAAAAGAGGAAGACCCAAGATGAGATGAGTTGACAGAATGAGCTCAGGATGGGAACAACTGTGAGGATGACACAGGACTGTGCAGAGGCCTGCTATGTGTTGGAGCTGATTGGATAGCCCCTGACAACAGGACCAGCAAACTGAACATGTTTCTTCCTTTATCATGATGGCAGCTCATTTGGCAAGATTTTCATGTTCACTAAGTTTAGCTGTAATCCATACTACAGGCTATAGTTTTTACCCTGAACAGTAAATACTTTAATTTTTTTCTCCTTCCTCAAGCAAGGTTGCATTTTCTGCATATCATACATCACTCATGAGTTTGCCTCCAATCTTAATGCCACCTTATTCATATAGTCCTGCTTCTCAGATTATTTTCTTTATCTGCAAAATTTTTTAATCGCATGAACAAGTATTATGAACAATGCAGCATTGACTAATTTTCTCCAAATCGGAAAAAAAATAGGACAACCAAACCCTTTCCTGAGATTGCTCTAATAATAGACGTATTTAGCTTGAGAAAATATTCTCTAACAACACTTCAAATACAGTCTGTTATTTTCCCAAATGCCTTGTAGCTCTTTTTAAAGGAATCTATATATTTGAGAAATTGATATAATTATATTTTAATTTTAAACAATTGTTTGATGTGACTGGGGTTAGGTGCCAACTCAAAGTGCCCCTGTGTACACCAGGAGGAAGCACAGCACAGCCTTATTTTTAAATAACTTAATTCATGGAACTTGAACTTATTCCTACAACGCCGTTGTTTCTATATCGTATGCTACCTCTTGAAATGTTGACTATCAACTAATGATCTCGGTACAGTGATGCTGTGTACTCTGTCCATCTTTTTTTATGCAGACTACATTGTTAAATACTTTGTCTATAATCTCAGTATGTTAAATTGAGGCTTAACTCTTGTCTTCTTTCAGTGTAAAGTATGCTGAGTGCATGTTTCCTTTGGGTTTTCTAACCCTAGGTCAGTTCACATTTCATTATATTTTCCCTCATCATCTCTAGCTGCCCTTAAATTTTTTCTTCAGCTCTTCTATTATATCATTTTTTTTCCATTTGCCTTTATGACTTTGATTATAAGCGAAGTTCAGCGTCTCTTTGCATATACTTTGATCTCCCCCAGTCACCTGTATTTTAATGACTAACTAAAAATATCCATTAAATATTATAACTGGGAATTTATAAATTATACATCTAGGGATATTAAAGTCATAGCAAAATAGCATTTATATAAGCCCTGCTTAAAGAAACATTAGAAAATGAAGTTCATTAGAAAATTGGGATGCCAGGTTGAGGAGTTACATTTCTGCTTGATGCCATGTTCAGTAACATGCATTTGTGGTTTATTTTCTATCTTTCCTATCTCAATTCCTTTCTTCTTGCTCATGCTTGTGAAATTGCAACCACAATAATGTTGAGATTATAGGATTTTAAATCAAGTTCTGCTCTAGTGGAAATGGTTCACTAGACTCCATTTATTAAGACACTTAAAAGTCAGTCAGAGGCATGAGTGTTGGGGGAATTTTACTTTAGAAGCCAATATCTACACTAAAGATTATTGAGAAATCAACTGTTCTTATAATAAACATGGTATTTCTGTTCAGCCGAACTTGATTTTTCACTTTAATCTACTTCATACATACAGAGGAATTCTAGCTGAAACTATTTCTGAGTAAAAAGAAATATCATATTTTTTAAGAAATATCATATTTGTGATGAATTTAAAAGCCTTATATAGCACATAAAGTATCCCATCTACTTTGCAATATTGTATGGCAGTCACTCACCTAATAATAACACAAACCTTTACTTATTGAAAAATCCTAATGTGGAAACTAAATTTGTTTCATAATAGTACTTTTTCATTGCTCTAACTTACTTGACTTTAAATTGTGTGTGGATATTATACATTGAATAAAGAAGCTTGAAAAAGATTCAATACATTTGAGTTGTGTTGCTGGTAGCGATTATTGAAAATATCATGGAATGGAAAAAGGACAAATCTATTGGTTTTGGTGTTAAGCATGGGCAGAGTTCATTTTAGAGACATGGATAGAAAGACCTCATCTTACATACTTTGGACATGTTGTCAGTAGAAACCAGGCCTTGGAGAAAGACAACATATGTGGAAAGGAGAGGGGCAAGAAGAGGAGAAAAAGGTTTTGGAGGAGTTGCATTGATCCCATGGTTGCCACAATGGGCTCCAGCTCAGGAACAATTGTGAGGCTGTAGCAAGGCCGGGTAGAGTCCACTTCTGCTTCCCGTAAGTCCCTCTGGGGAGGAACCAACTAGATGGCACCTAAAAACCACTGTGAACATAGATGTTCATGGAGCATATGTCTTTCTTTGCATAAATTTTACTTAAACACTCATTTATTAGATTGTCTTGCAATCCTATTTTGTTACTGTCCCATGAAGTATACGCTCTATTCTCGCAGATGTGTTTTATTCTAATAATTCAAGTTATATTTCAATTTTATGAGCCAAATATTGTAAGAACACACATTTATGGGGCTTGATATCAAGTAAGTGGACTTTTACTCCAAAAGTCAATAGTTCACACCTATCCGCTATGCCACAAGATAAACAGAAACAAATGTTTCTCAAGCAAAAATTTAAAAATTCTCAGAAATCCATTGTAGGGTCACTATAAATAGTACTATAGCAGCAGGTTGTTTGTTTTTGTACGTGTCTGATTTAATCCTTCTAAATTTTCTACATCTGGAATTCATGCATAAGTTTCAGCTGCGTGTTTGATGGTTCATTTGAATTAATTTCTTTAGTTGGTACTGTCTGCTGATAGATCAGTATCTTCTATATTCAATGAGCATATCAATTTTATGTTACTGGAGAAAAAGGTATCAGAACCCTGAAAATATCTTTATTATAATGTTCTCTGTATCATTCCAAAATTAGTCTCCTTGAATGGATTTTGCCTTTTAGTCTTTTTTAAATGACCACTATCGTCGTCTTTTAAACATTGACTACTGTTTCTTAATATTTTTTATAACATGTTATCTTTCCTCTGTAATACACACTCTAAAGCAGCAGTTCTCAACCTTTCTAATGCCATGACCTTTTAATACAGTTTGTCATGTTGTGGTGACCTCTAACCATAAATTTTTGTGGCTACTTCATAACTCTAATTTGGTTACTGTTATGAATCAGCCCACCCTGTGAAAGGACCATTAGACCTCCAAAGTCATCGCAGCTCACAGGTTGAGAACCTCTGCTCTGAAACCTATTAAATTGTTCTGAGTTTTGCTAATGGTATTTGTTTGCTTATTGTAATAGGCAACTAACTTGGTTGGAATCTCTCAGGTGGATTGAACTATGTATTGTTATAATGTCTTTAAGACATCCCAATACAATAATTTAAAAAATCCATTTAACTTACATAAAATATTCCTCCCCAAACACACCTTCACAACTCCACCTATGGATTTGCAGATTTGTGATAAGGTATAATTAATTAATATAACTTTTATAATTATAACCCCATATGTTCTGTTATACATTCTAACCTCTTTCCTTGTGGTTTTAATTCCTTTGTGGAGGGAGTTCTCTATTATAGTATTAAAGTGGGACATATTGAGTCTCTGCTTTAGTTGAGGGTATGCTACTTTAGTTGAGGGCTTGAACCTTTCTTCCCCTGGGATATGATTTGCTGACAGTCAGAATTGACGTAACTGCCAAACGCATTTTTTTTCTGTGTCCAAAAGTTATCTCAGAATCAGGGTCAAAAAGAGAAATCATGGAACCATAAAAATAGGAGAGTCACCAGTGGAGAATATCCAAGATCCTTGTCTGAAATTGAGGAGATTCAAACCAGAAGAAATGAAGATGATAGCATGGAGAGTGTGGGGCAGAGCAAAGGATTCAGAATGAGATGGTGAAAAAAAAAAAAAAAGCAAAACCAGAGGAGCAGTTCCAGGAC